>CAODLS012035418.1:0-12099 GCA_948243855.1 Flueggea neowawraea
AACTAGGCCCGATCAAAGGGCTATCACTGCTAACTGAAGACCTCCCTGTACGCAGAAACTAGATTTACTTGAAAATGTTAAGGGAGGGGTGAGAAAACTCAGTAGGAATGACGCTCCAGAATGCCTCTAGGACCTCACATAAGCTGTTTTGAAAACATTGAGAAAACTTTCACATGCAATATATATACAGATATATGTATATACACCCGATATACGTACTAGTATAGTTCAAAATCATTTCGGAAAATATTTCGCAATCAAAGCAGACAACATGCAATCAGACGAAATCTATAATAGGCAAATGATCAGACAACGCATGCAGCGTATTATACCGACTCGTATTATCCAGATTGTACATAATTTTATACATCAATATTTTATTATTACTTATTCAGAACTTATAAAGATCTAGTAATCACTGATCATACACCCGTAATATATTGATATTGCGCTGGTCAGACCAGATCTTTAATAAAGAATCAGCAACCTCAAGAGCCTCAATTGTGCTCAACTCAAGAGAGCTGAATAGCTGACAACATTAGAGGCCCCAAATAGTTCCTGACACCCTAAGAGTCTCAGGGCTGTGACAGACAAACAAAGCTAATAAGAGGATATACCCACGAGCATTGAAGTCACCGAGCTCCAGCAAAATATACCCCACCAGTTAACAATACAATATACTACAGGGGAATGAGCAATAATACATACTTAACAAATATATTATACTCCGTATAATATAATAACAGATAATAGTCGTTATGGCATATAGCATCAAACAGAGGCCCGTAAGCATAGTATAATAAATAGAGTATAATGTGGACTACGCCACAAGAGTCAGACAGAAGTATGTGGGCTATTGCCACCAGAATCATACAGAGTCTTGTGTGTCTGTGCGATACATACGGGTCCACATTTTTCCATGGACTCAGGTTTAACAGGGCATTGGTATACAAAAGGCTACGTTACCTCGTACCTAAGTCTTCAGAGTCAGAGTTAGAGTAATATATATATATATAGATACATATAGTAGTATATACTCATACACATACATATATTAACATAAACAGATAATACACATTATACACATATAATGCAATATTTACTTTATCAGACATAGTGCAGAATATTTAACAGACAATTATCATGTCATCACCATATTTATGCCAACGTAAATAGTGATAATAAGGATAACGTAAAATATAATTAATATTGTCAAACATATATGTAACAGGTAATCATGCAACAGAGTTTCATTTCCAGAGAGTATATGTAATTATTATTATATACTAGAATCATATACTAGGTGTGGTTATTAAGCATGCAATTCAATTATTAATAACTAGACCATTATTAAACCGATTTCAGATTCATGCCAGACATATCAAAAACATATAATTTTCAGAAGACACAGCCTATGTGTCTGAAGTCGACATCGCACTCACCTGGACGCCGAGCTAATACCCCAAATCACAGTCAACTGGTGAATGGTTGGTCGCCTTGAAAGTCAAACAGAGCCGACAACATAAACAAAGTTCAACAGACCCAGAAAGGATAAATGTGACATTACAGAAGTTTGGTGAATGCAAATGCGGAAAACTCAATACAATGTTGAAATCCTATTTCAACAGAATGCTTAGCCCTTCCCTCGATTCTCCAACCTTACCAATCACCCATAATGAATATCATCAATTTCCTAAGCAAAAATCCAATATCCTTTTCAAAAATCAAACACAAAATCCTCAAGATTCATAAGTCAAAATTCGGATTTCCATGAACCCTTGAACAAACGACATCCAATCTTCGAAACCCATGAGGATTTAAGTTAATCTAGGTCTCCCATACCTAGACATATCAAAAGCAAACTCAGATTTAAACAAAAACCCATCTAAAATCATTCAAACTCGTCACACCTTCTCAAGGGCAAACCCATTTCGTTCAAACACTTAAATCCTCCAAACCAATGCTCAAATCATGCTCTACTAAGTCCATTGTAACCTAATCCAACGTTCTTCAACTTCTAATTACACAGAGAGAACAAAAAATCCGAACCCTAGCTCCATGTAAACCCATTTCGTTCAAACATCAAAACTTCCAAAACTGAAGTTAAATCCTTACATTTCGGACCTCTAACAACTAGACTAGAATCAACCATAAAAAAAATCCCATATCAACAGAAATTAACAGATCTGACCCCTACTTTAAATTTGGCTAGCAACCTTAAATAAAGAATTCATGAACGAAAATGAAGAAAGAAGGGATTAGAGATGAGTTCTTACCTCAAGATTCGAATTGGAAGCACTGAGGAACCAAGAGAAGTGGAGAAAGACAGATTTCAGAGAGTTTTGGATGATTTTGGTGTGAAAAATGATGAACCACAGTCAAATAGGGGTATTTATAAACCCGTCTCGCCAAAACGCAGCGTTCCACACATTTTCAGCATTTTTTGGCTAATTAACGTGCGTTCTTCATCATCTACGCACACAGAAGAGCATCTATGTGCTTAGATGCTGCCAACAGTGCACATAGACAGTGCTCAGACACTCTTGGCCCAATCCACATCAACGTCAATGTGCGTAGTCCTTTCCTACAGCGTACGTAGATGGCTCAAGAACCCACGGTTCATTCCCAGATGAAAAACAACGTGCGTACTACATGTACAAGGCACGTAGACGACCTAAAATCTCCATAGATTGTTCCCAGACAAAGAACAACATGCGTACTATATGTACTAGGCACATAGACAGCTCAAGTTGCTCACGGTTCAACTCCAGATGACCAATAGGGTGCGTAGATGCTCATCAACGCGCGCAAAACCACTCCAACACACACAGAAGGTTTTAGGCACATTGATGGTCCATATCAACGATGATCTACGTGCGCAGAAGCCCTTCAATTCACGTTATTGAGTTCCAACTCACCTTAACACGAGCAAAATCGCATCCCACACTTGAAATCTTAATTCCCATTGTTGTTGGGACCTAACAACTCCTCAGAACTTGCAATTCATCATCCTAAAATGAATGTGAACATTTCCAATACCTTAACATCATCTCATTCGAGATCAAATTTGAAATTAAACTGATATCATTCGAAATCAACTGTCGTTCCACCAAATGTCTTGTCAAAACTGGTCAGAACGCTACAGGAAAATTTCTTCAGAATGGACAGGGTATTACATACTTCCCCTCTTAAAAGAAATTCGTCCCCAAATTTCCAAAAGTCTCAAATTAGAAGGGTCACAGAGGTTTATATGAGCTTAGAGCTAATCAACCCCTCATTCAAATCTAACCCTGATACCCCCATGTTGAAAATCATATCTAAATGCTCAATTCTGATCACAAACCATCGCTCCAACTAATCCAGCTCAAAGAAACTAACGTACCCACTATTTCATTCTCAAACCTACAGACATGCAGAGGGAATGCAAATTTGTTCAGAGTTAGAAACAAATTGCGTTAAAAAAATGCAGACTATGCAGAGATAGGGACAAAGATAGAAGATAATGAAGAATTCAGTTACAAGTACGAACATATTATATTAACCTGCTATTCAAAAAGTCAGACTTGTGCGGACATCTATGCCGTATTTCACATAACGACATCTTGAGGTGCTCAATTCCAAAGGTACAGAATTTAAGACAGAATGTTCACAAGACTTACAGATACAGAAGAAATAGGTACTGACTGATGCATTAACAGAGGTCAATAGATGCGGATATTCCTGACACAGTTTCTTAGGGTAATGTTCTTATGAAAATTCGCTGATGTGTCAGCAGAAATAAGTCGAGTCTAATCTCAGTTGTTTTCTAAACTAGGATACAGAACATGTTCAAAACATAACCAGTTCAGAACAGATTCACAGAATGCCAAAACATAGGAGGTAGAATTTAGGCAATAACGCCATCAGATGTTCATTTGGTTTAGATGGTAGTCTCAGATGCTGTCATCGAAATTAAGTGCGAAATCACTCACATTTCAATTCAAAGATATGAGGAATCATGCCTCATAAATTATGTACCCAAACATCTACCAGAGCTTGAGCACAAGAAGTTCTAATGATTGATCATATTATGGTTGCACCATAACATGGCTTAGCGAGACCACTGTGGTTACCGACATTCTCAGCAAAGCATCAATGGAAAGTTTAGCGCATAATTACTTAGAAGTTGGCTAGTAGCATCGCAGTGGCACTGATTACTAAAGAATGGTGCTGATCTTTCAGTTTAATGGTTCAAGGGTATTGCTTGGTCCTATAGAGGCAAAATCTATTTCGCTAGATAGGGTTCAAGAGGTTCTAAAGGGATATGACATATTCAAATCATGAATGATAGAGTTAGGTTATCAAATGGACCTAAATTCAGTGTTAATGGTTCTAGAGTTCTCCGACTGGACTGAGGTTGAGCACATATCTCTTTATGGATCACGCAGAGAAGTGACGGCTGGTAGTCATGGATTTAGGTTGATTATCAAAAATGAAGAAGAGTATACCAGAGTTTGCTAGTTGGCATTTGACTCGCCACTAATTTAGGTTCAAGAATCAATGCCCTTTTGAGTTGTTACAATAGCTGCTCTTTTTTATAGAACAAAGGCAGAGTAGTCGCCCAGTGAGGCACCGACATATTTGGTTAGTGGCGCTCTCTTGGCCGGGCTACATCTTTGTTTTAGAGCTCTGCACCGAGATGTTATTGGGTTACGGAGTCTGCTGATTTTGGGTTTTGGGGGTATTTAGATTTTTGTGATTTGATCATTTTGTATTGATTTTATAAATATTTTTTGTCACTTGATATATTTAATATCTTATATATATATGATTTTCTCATAAATGGTTTTATTAAAATGCTTTAAATGAATGGTTGGTATAGTTTCTGAATCATTGAGGCTTGTGCGAGTTGGACCAGACTCCCATAGACGGTTCGCCTCGTACGCCGGTCACGGGTCATGACATTACCACTCCCCCTCCATTCCTTTAATATTTTTCAAGTGACGTCTTTCGACTCAGCAACCATCTGGCATTTGATACTCAGTGAGGCATCGTCAATTTGGTCAGTTGATGGTGTTGAGTCAATTACCACACTAGAAAGGGGTTGAATAGTGTGGTATAAGTGGCTTTGAAACTTTTTCGAAATTGAAATGAGTAAAGAAGAAACAACAAGAATTTATAGTGGTTCAACCAACTCTTTGCCTACATCCACTACCTAAGTATCACCACTTAGGATTTTCACTAACAATCTTCTCAAGATTACAACTTCACTTTCTAGCTAAGTGAGAACTCTTACAAATTTCTTGATTTCGGTTCAAGAACAAAACCAACCTAGGAATCAACCCTTTGATTCCACTCACAATCACTCAAAATAATGTTTTTACAAACATTCACCAACAATGTATAAGCTAGTGATATAAGCAAATGAAGAATGAAATAGAAGACCAATACACTTGTATCAATAAATGAGAAATTCAATGCTTTGATGCTAGGTAGTTGTAAGAATTCAATGCCCAGATGTTGTGTCTTGTTTTCTGACCTTCCAAACATGTATTTATACTCCTCTCATGGTTTTTGTACCGTTGTGATACATATTATAGCCGTTGTGGGTCAGTTTGGGTTGCATTTAATGCACTGTCAGAGTATCAAGACATACGTTGGCCTTTCCACAACGTACGTTGTGAACTGCACCTTCAGATGACATATGTTTTAAACTTACGTAACGTACGTTGATTATATGCACACTCCCAGATGACGTACGTTGTGAAACCAAATCGTACGTTTGTAAGATCTACTTTCAATCCAGTAGCCTCTGATTTTCATCCAAAGCTTTCACCATAAATTGACTTGAACTAACGTACGTTGTGATCAATAATGACGTACGTTGTGCTGATATAACGTACGTTGCAATGCTTCAATTTACCATTGTACTTGAATTTTGTCTCGATCCACGTGAAAGACAAACATTTATTCTCTGATTTTCAAATATTCCTTTTGTCTTCCATTCATAACGTACGTTGTACATTTAGTAAAACGTACATTGATAATGTTTGTACATTTAGTAAAACGTACATTGATAATGTGTGAATCAGCCTTCAATTTCCTGCGTGAGTATAACATATGTTGATGGTGTCAAGACGTTCATTGTAGGATTCCAAGACGTACGTTGTTCTTTCTAAGACGTACGTTAATCATCAAAACGTACATTATAGTTGTAAGACGTACATTGTTTTTGCCCTGAACCATCCAATAGCTTCTGCTTGATTTTTCATCAACTATAACGTATGTCACATGTGTCAAAACGTACGTTACGAACATCACAGTCCATTTTCAATTTTGTTCATCATCAAAACACAAAGGGATCTAAATGTTGACCACCTTTGGTCCAACAGATGCTCTTTTGCTCGGGCTCTTTTGTTTTGATAGGGCTCTGCACCGAATGCTAGTGGGTTACTGGGTTGTGTTTTGACTTTTGGATACTGATTTTTACTTGCACATATCCCATACTTATTTTGATTTATTATTCATTATTGTTATACGTATATGTTTTCCAGTTATATTTATAATTTTATTTTATATACTTGCTTAACAAATTGTTAATAAATGTTTTAGTGAATAAGTGGGTAGTATATCTGATTCTCCGAGACTTGTACGAGATGGGTCGGGTCTCCGATTCGGTTCGTCCTATACGCCGGTAATGGTCTGAAAACAGGTCGTGACAGCAGCATTACCACTTTGTTTAGAAATATCACAAAAAGATGATTTTGTAATAACTATTGGTATATTCAAACGTGGATGTGTTGTTCTACCTCTAGACATTATTGCAATTGCTACTCCAGAAGTTGTTGTAGCTAAAGCGATCATACCTACAAAAGATCAAATATTTTAGAACATTGAAAAGCTTAATTTATTTTTGAAATAATTTGTGTTTAAGAAATGAAGTAATTTGAGCATGCAATAAAAAGTTGGTTAATAAAAAAAATAAGAGGCACATAATGACTATAATTTACCATCAAACATTGAGATTTTTAAGAAATAAACAAGAAACTAAATTGGTAGAGAAGAGCAAGGAAAACAAAAGATGGATGAGAAAACTAGCATGGCACCAAAAGGCACAAAACATTAATGATATGATGATGAGTTATGATGAATATCATACAAGGCCGTCCCGAGAGTAAACACGGAAAATTTGCTTGGTCTCCTCATCATGCTTATGCCTATTCATTCTATCCTATTTGAGTTCTATAAGCCATGCTATTCATTCTTTCTATAAGCCATGCTATATAAACCAATATTTATGTAGATGAAGAATATAATTGAAATAGCTTGTATAATATGCAACCTAAAGAAGAATAAGAAATTTTTCAACCATGGAATTTATATAAAAATAGTACCTCTTGATCTTATATTAGCAAGTGTGGCTCGATAGAAGAAAGTCTTTCCAGTTCCTTCAGGATCATCCACAAAGAAAATCCCACTTTTGTTTAAATCAACTCTAGCTATTATTGTATTGTACGCAATTTCTTGTTCTAGATTCAATTTTGATGATGCAGGAAAATCTTTAGGAAGAGTTTGAATTGTCTTTTCTTTCTCTATTTCTTTGTTTGACAGAATAGAGTGATCTAAATTGTCTTCCAGAGTAGGCAGGTCATAATTTTCAATATTTTTCTCCATACTTTTCAAAAAATAGCCAATACCTCTTAGAGTGCATGGTATTTATGCATTAATTGAGTTCTTGTGTTGTCTTTTAAAATCTTCAAACATATCTCCAAGATAATCGTCCCATAATTGCCTAACATTAGCTGGTTGGCAATAAACTAACAATGTAGCAAATAGTTTTCTAAGAGATTAAGGCATTTTAAAAGCATATACTTTATTCATACACTCTGAAATACTATTGTCAATATTCAATAATCCTCTTTGTAAAGCTAATTTTTTAAATCTCAAATATTGTGATCCATTAACAGCTAACAAGTCTTCAAATGATTTTTCGGATATGAAAAAAGTCTCAAATGGTACCTTTCACCTTCTATTGGATCTGCTCCATATATCCTACCAACCACTTTGCCTTTCTTCCTTCAAAACTATCTCCTTGATATCCGATTCCACACGTAATGTTCAGGAAATTCTCTATATAGAAAACCAATGACCTTCTCATCTATAGCACAAACATTAAAAAATTCGGTTAACATTGTTCTTTTAGCTTTTTCAAAGTTAAGAATCTCGCTTAAATCTGCATCTTTTGCATAAGGTACTGATTGTTGGTTAGAAAGGTGAAGATGTAAATTTATGGCTGCTAGATACATGTCATTCAATTCAAATTCAAATAATCTCCATATTTTTTTTGCTGCTAATACCCATTTTGCTTCTTGGAAGATTTCAATTTCATCAATGAGATTATCTTCGTATGCAAAAGCAATATAAATTGTAGCTCTATCATGACCTTTATAAACATACTTGTAAAGATATCTCACTGTCTTAACATCTGACCAAATTTCAACATTAATGTGACAATCATATCTCTGAAGAAGATAAGCATTATAAGGTACGACCCATCTATTATCTAGAATATCATTTCGCACTTGAACCTAATGCATGAAGAATAAAGACTATGAAAAGAATTAAATTAATGCATAAAATATATAAAATGTTTGAGAATAAAATATTGATAATTTAATGGGAAAATATTTACATACTATTACTCTATTGTTTTGTATATTGGATAGGCATCTTTTCTGGCATTATGTTCTCAAAAAGACTCTAGGATAATGGGACTTGCAGTTGCCACCAACTATGCAAGGTATTTTTTTGGATTTTTGTCGCTGCAAGGTCCATGCATCATGTGTTTCATAGTTTTTTCATAGAGATTTTGTTTAAGTTCTTTATTTGGAATTTCAACAGATAAAACTTTATTATAATCATCTACATTTGTAATCTTGAATCCCAGTGCATTAAGCATGAGGTAAACCTCTCTTTTGAAATTCAACAACATGAACATGAGCGACTACTTTACCAAATATTTGTTTCATAAAGAGCTCTTTTTTTAAATCTTGCAATTTTCTCTAACAAACTCTAGCAACAAGATCATGTCTATCCTGAGCAGTCTGGCCTTCTTTTATTTATTTTTTTATTTATTGCCAGTCAAGATTACATGTAATAGTCATAAAAATATCAGTCTTTCTAAATCATTGAACTAAAGCCATGGCATCCATATATTGATGCCTCCTATCTCTTAGGCCACCTATGATGGATGGTGGCATAACAATTCTTTTTCTAACCTCTTTAGCTCTATTCCCTCCAGCCCTAACACAATCATATATTCTTTGATACAATTCGCATCTGATTTTCTTTTGGTTCAACCGATAGAAATCAAGCCTTGTTTGTTCGAGTTTAATATACATATCCACCAAATATTGTTGAAACAATCTGCCTCCAAGATGAATTAATGAGAGCATATTATCTCAGACTTGCAACAAGTAACAATAATATTGACGACAAGAGACATTGTTAACATTTTTATTGCTAGCATCTACAAGTCATAATAGATTTATAAATAAATATTATAAAATAATAAAGACAATACCAAAACAGACAACAGTGACAATAAATTTAAAGGAGTAAAAAAATTAAAAGTCAATTATTGTAAAAAAAATTGCCTTCACGTTCTTGTTCAATAATGTCTTCAGCATTTTTGCAGGCTAACAAATTTAGACATCTATCCCTTGTTGAAATGACTTGATGACCATCATTGCAATTGGAAAAATATTTCTAAATATTTTGATGCCACACAGTCTGACCATTTGGAAGCAATAAAGGATATCGTAAGGGATCATAACAACTAAAATAAGTTTAATATTATGTTTATGACCTGAATGGGCATGTACAATTATCTCTTTTTTCTAATACAAAGTTTGGATTATTGTCTTCAATCCATATAGCAGCGACTTGATCTACATTTGGAGCACTATGCACCCTTTGGTCTAATTTTGGATTTTCTTGGAGCACTATACACCCTTTGGTCTAATTTTGGATTTCGTCTTATAACAATATGAAGGTCTCAAGAGGTTGTTGCTCTTCCAAACTCTAAAGGATTCTTTGTAAGTATTTTCATCAATTTTTTCGTAATAGATATATCTATGCTGGAATTTTCCATTAGATTCATTCAGTTATTGAGCTCATTTGCAGTATCATAAAAGTACAACTGAAATAACATGGATTCTTATCTTTGGCAATCAAAATGGTAGATGCCCTTGAGTTTTGAAGGTATAAACTCCATTTCGCTACAAAGCAAGTTCTTTATCAAGTTTCACTCCAAATATTGTAAAACATAATATATTGTTATATGCTCGAATATATTTCCAAAATTGTTTCCCTTCCTCTATTTGTGAAGTAAATAAATCATACAGGTTTTGCAACACATTATTTGTGGCTAGAACTATTACTTGGGCCAGATCTTCACTTGAACTTGAAATGTGAAGAAGAATTCTTTATCTCTTTGGAACTTTCTTGGCATATCTTCTTGCATTCTTTCTTTTAATATATAGTTTTTTCTGCATCCGTTAACTTACGTTTCTTTTTTGTACATTCCATCATATTTATTGTACCTATCTGAAAAATTAAAATCATTACAATTTATTGATTCATAGATATTGTAGTATAACAAATAAAAAATATGAATAAATATTGGGAAAAAAGGTTAGCCAATAAACTAACAAAATGTACTAATAGAGTCAAGAGTAACATGCCTGTTGCAAATAGAACTAAACAATTATTCCTTGGCGCATACACGAATATCACAATCAAATTAACAATGATGCACCTGTGTCAAAGCATAAATTGGAATGATGCCAATCCAATACTTAGTGAATCTTCGCTCTCGTAAAAAGATCAGTTTGATACCTTAAATTGTGACACAAGAAAAGTTTTGTGAATGTCATGTATTAAAGTTGGGTCTACTCAAGCACAAATGACACAAAAGATTCTTTACAAACACAAATGCAAAAATCCCACAAATCAAAGCATATAGACAGTAAGTTAATAATGCCATTTGCGATTTCAGAACCACTACAACATGGATATGAATTTTACGACACATAATTATTGATTCCTTTAAAATATAGTTGCAAATCCACATGTTAACATTAGTAAACAATAATATAATAAAACTGTCAAAGGATAAAGATATAGAGTACCCTTAATGCCTTATTCTATATCTTCCAAGCTGAAAATTGGCACAGTGGGATCTGCATGCTTCCCACATGTTTTACCCATATTAGCAATAGAATTGAACGTGGAAGAAAATTTGTATTAGGACTTTATATTATACTTACAAACATTTATTCTCTATTTAAATTTTTTTTATTGACAACAACTATATCCTAAAAATTATTTCAATGACTTTTTTTCTGAAAATATTTATATAAATAAATATTATTATAATATTAAATAAACGGCATAATGGGTTTTTCTTTTAATCTAGAATTGATTAGTGTTACTGGAATGTTTTACCCATATTAACAATAAAATGGAACGTGGAAGAAAATTAGTATTAATTTTCCTATATGGATTATTAAAGTAAAATTAGGATTTATATAGAATCGTTATATATAATGGGGTTTTTTAACCCGAACGAATTATTATTGGAGTAGAACGAAGACTTACATAGAATCCTTATTCAATCATGCATCTTATATGTGGAGTATTTTAGTGGGAATATATTCGTGGAACGAATTATTATTGGAGTAGAATGAAGACTTATATTGAATCCTTATTCAATTATGCATCTTACATGTGGAGTATTTTAGTGGGGATATATTCGTGGAAATATTTAATAATTAAGGATATTTGAGATTTTTTTTTGGTTTTCCATATCCATACTTATATATATATATATATATATATATATATAGAGGTATAGATTTGGTCTTTCTTCCATTTCTTAAATTATGGTCAATTGTGGTGGCGAGTGGTGACAATGGCGATTAGTGGTCAGCGTGACAATGGTGGTGAGAATGGCAGTGGTGATGGTATTGAGTGGTAGTGACGGTCACAGCGGTGGTAGGTGGTGATCATGGTGACGGCGGTGGTGGTGGTGAGGGTGACAGGTGCTCTGTGGTGGTT
>CAODLS012035439.1:0-11042 GCA_948243855.1 Flueggea neowawraea
CGTTTCTTCTCTTATCTGAGACTCCCACTCTTTTATCTTCTTATAATCTCCAGCCAAATTGCTCCACCTCTTCCGACACTGAACCGGTCCACGGTTCACCCCGTGTCTCTTGCAGTACGACGACACCGACGCCCACTTCGGTTCAACCTGACCCGACCCCAGCCCCATTCCAGCGGCCCGGCCTCTCCAGACCCGGTTTTCGGCGACTTTCTTGCCTTGTATAAGGACGAGTATCTCTTGGCGTGTCCAGCGAGGGAGTCTAGGGGCTTTGCTGCCGTCATCGGCAGGGCCGGCGACGGGAGGCGTATGAGTGTCAACGCCGTTAGTAGGGTCGCCGTGAGGAGGGGTTGGGGTTAGGATTAATCTTTGCTCTAAAACCATGATTAGGCAAAAAGGATTATTTAGGAAAAGGACACGTGACTTAACGGGAGTGAAGGGGGATAACGGCGTTGGTTAGAGAGGGGCCGTTACGGCGTTTAGAAAGAGAGAGGAGAGAGGAGAGAGACTCAAAAGAGATTAGAAGGGATGGTTTGTGTACTTCAAGAAAAGGCATAGACCAGAGAGAAGATTAGTGAGTGGGATTTCTTTTTTTGCTGTGTATTTTTACTGGACTCTCCTTAATGCAGAGTTAAGAATACTCTATGAAAGTATCGATCCCCTAATTAAAGGCATAAGCAGATGGATTTGAGGGGTATTAATGAGGGATTTGTTTTATGAGACGAGTAGTGCGAGGGTAGTTTGTGGTTATGAAGGACAACCCTAATAAGATCATTTTCTTGGCGTAGAATATGGTATTTTTTACGCGTTTTGATTTGGGCCACCTTTGAGCTAAAGTGTTGCACATTGATTTGAATAACGTCGTTATTAATAATATAATTATCTCCTAATCGGCGATTATCCCCTAAATCTTTGGTCAATAATCCTTTTCTGTGAGGAGATCTTTCTTTTCAAACCCCACTCCTCCGTTGCTTATTGGGAGGAATAGCAAATGTAATTACCACTTTGACCACGTATGTCACTGAAAATGCCAATATGAGGGGGTAGCCTACCCTACCACTAAGAAAAACTTGTCCAACTCCCCTTTCTTCACTATCACTCTTATCTCACTTAATCATTTTCCCTAATCCTCACTTAATGCTTAAGTATGGCCCTCCATTAAGGCCACTCACTCTTTTGTTCTTTATAATTTGGACAAAAGAGAAATGGAGGGATATCATACATAACTATTAGTCCTACTCGTCTCTTTTTATATTATAGATTAGATTTACAACCATTTTGTTTGTAATTGATCTTTTAATAGGTCAACATCTTCAAATCAGACCATTGATTTTCTTTGGAAATTTAATTAAACAAATTTTTGGTTGTTACTGAGAGGATAGTTTTTTGGTATTATACGTTTTTGTTTTGGAATTGGGGTAGGGAGGTTCAGGAAAAGGTCACATTCCTCCTATGATACCGTGGGGACCAGAACCAGCACGATTTTGGCCTTCAACTTGTACTCTTCATAACCATCCCTGCCTTTACTTCACTTGGAGAGACCTTTGATTTGTGGCTCTCTCCAACATTTTTATTTTCCTTCCACTTTAAATATGGCCCTTACGACACACAAGAGGTTAGTATTTGCCATTTCACAATATTTTGAGGGAGCATTAGTCAACGCTTTTATTACTAACCTTAATTAATCTATAGAGATCAAATTTATTTTTCCATTAGCAAAAAAAAGAGGTGATTGTTTTGTAGGAGGAAGTAAAAGTAATAACAGCACTGGGTGAATGTTGTTGGCCACAATGCATGCCTTGTCACTCAACAATTATAATTAGGGAAGCAAAATATGCTAAACTTTGATTAGACATTAGGGCAGCCGGTAAGTAGCAGCCCCAACAATTTCGATGAAACCACATTTGCTCTTCTATTGGCTTTGTGGGCACTAATATGTCTGCCTCCTTAATCACCAGAATTATCTTCTAATTATGGCGTTTGTTACTAGAAGCAATTGATAATTTAGTGATAGGTGCCATTTGGGTGTACCTTAGCCAGCCGGAGAAATAAGTAGAACTATTAGCTTGAGTATGACGTACAGAAATTACACATAGAAAGGTGGTCCGGCTTTTGACCAAAACGAATATATTTTAGGGTTACATGCAAATAGGTTCATTCTACAGTAATACACGGTGGATTTGTTGGTGATGTTGCATGTTGTTTTGATAAAGAAATATTATTGCATGTCAGGCTTAGCTTAAAAATCAAGTTTGGTAACACGTCCCTGTAACATTTGAGTCATAAGATACGGTACTGGGGATGACAAACACGTGTCAATTTCCTACTGCTCAAATGCGGAGCAAGTCGTCTTGGGGACAATTCAAAACAAATTCAGTAAACGCAATGTCCTTTACAAGAATGCATAGGCCTATCATATGCCGCCCATCCATAAGCAGTAAAGCAGTGCACAATGATTTTTATTACGCAACAAGTTTAATCAAATTCCACATGTATTAAATATAAAATTTAAAAAAAAAAACAATGAGCAGTAAGTAAGTAATTTTTTTATTGACTTTGACTAATCAACATATATATAATAGTTTGATTGACAAATGTCATTTCACTTTTATAACAAGTAAAATTTTAATGTAAAAATTAATCAATTAATATACATATTTAAAATTTAAAATTTTTTTCCTATGTTTTGATAAGTGAAAATTTTTAACTAATTGACATATGACCTCTCTTTTAAATCTTTTTTCTCCTTTTTTTAATATAATATACAAAAAAAATTAAAATTAATAATTATAAAAATATCAATATATATATATATCAATATATAACAAAATATATATATATATATATATATATATATATATATATATATATTTAAATAAGCATATAATACACAACAAAGAATTCTCAATTATTATTTTACATATTGATTTTAGTTATATATATATATATAACGTATTAGTCTTTTTAAAAGAGAGAATCATATATAAAAATTAATTGTGATTTGATTCTTTCGATCAAATTAAAATAATTTTAGTTATATTGGTTTAATTCAATACATGCATATGCATTCTCTTGATTAATATTATAATATTTGAATTAAAATCTTTTATTTTGATGAATTTATATATTTCTCTAAGAAAAACAAATAACGTATTTAATTTGTAAAAAAATTATGAATAAAGTTATAAAATTTTAAATATTTAATAGTTATAGTTTTTGTTAAAAAATTGGGTCCGCCCATGAAAATAATGGATAGAATATGAGACTGTCAGTTATCGGGTTACCTGACAGAACCAACAGAACCAGCCAATTAAAAGTAATTAGCTATGAGCTTCTTAATTAGATTAATTGAGCCCAATTAGAGAAAATCCACATGAGATTTCTTCTTATCTGTATTTGAAACTAATACAGATAAGAGAGAGAGATACTTCATCCGTCCCATAAAGATAGGTCTCAATATGTTTTTTACACAAATTAATAAAGTTAATTGAATTATTAATTTTATTGGAGATTTTCAAAAATATTCTTATAACTATCCAACAGTAATTAATAATACAATTTATTATGTATCTAAGTAAAGACAATATAGTAAAATGTGACATAACTAGAGAGTTTTTTCAAATTTGTGACAAGTGGCTTCTTAGTTGATTGACAATTGTCTCTTTGATTATTTGAAAAGTGGCATATGAATAATTTTTTAATTTTAATATTTATCACTCTAAGCATTTAATTTGAGGTATTTATGAATAATTGAATGTAAAATAATTTGATGATTTTATTAGTTTTTAATAATAATTTAGTAAATTTTACAATTTAAGTATTTTATATAATTTTTGTTGTTTTTAAATATTTTATTCAATGTGATAGAATGTTATATTGATGTAATATTTTCATTTATTATAATATAAAATAATTTTATTTGTTAAATATTTTATTCTTTTCTAAAAAGTACAAATTGCTTAATTATTTGAATTATACAGGCACCACAGTTTTTAAATAATAATCTTACATTTAAATAGCATTTTTAATATTTTACACTCAACAACATTTTTACTTAATTAATTATTCCATTGATATTTTATTTTTTATCCTTACAATTAATAAATTATTTAAAAGATTATTTTTTCATTATAATTTATTAAAAAAATTGCTAAAAGAATCCTACAGTATTGTCCGGGTCTAACACTAAAAGAGAAGTCTGACGATTACAAATTTTAAATATAAAATTAAAATTTCACAACATTACTTATCTAGCACATTAATATAACATTCTATCACATCAATATAACATTCTATCATATTTTTTGCAGGCTACATATATATTTTCCAAAATTGTGATAGTTTATTTTTATTATATATATATGTGTTTTATTACAATTGTGGTTGTGTATTTTGATAATTATTTTTAGATAAAAAGGGATTTGATATTTTTTCAGAGAACGTCATGAAAGGGAGAGTGATTATGAGAAAGAAAATAAATTAAAAAAAGAAACATAGAAAAGAGAGAAATGAGATATGTGAGTGTGAAGAAAAAAGAAAATGAGATTTCCAACCCATTAAAATTTATTTAGCACAAAAATATTAAAATTTTACTAATAAAGTTACCATTAATATTTACTTACTAAAAAATTAAGATATCACCGGAGACATAGTATATTTATATTGCTAAAGTAATTTAACATAGATATGGAAAAAATAAAAAAATATCTTAAATTTCTATAACATGCTAAATAAAATTAAAGTATATTATTTTATTTTAATTATTAATTTCATAAATATTTTTTTAATTAATTAAAAAAATTATATTTATCCTACTTAATACGAGTATTGCACTAATATTGATTTGTAAGTAAGTGAAAGAATAGCCCAAATAACATACACTGCATTGTCAAATGTTAAATAGCGTGTGCGACTGAGTAGTTTAATTAAGAAAAGGAGTGAGAATATACAATACAACTCAAACATGCAACGTCCAATTCATGTGGCAACTAAACTATTACTTCATCTCAATGGGCTGAATTTGACAATAATCATCTAATATTTATAGAAAGACATTCCAAATTTGAACTTTAGTGGAGATAAGGAGTAAAATAATTGATTCAGATTTTATCTACTCTTTTATTTTAAAAAAAAAACTATTACTTCTCTTGTGGGATGTGTAAGAAGATAGGTGGTGGTCAAGTAGAGAGGCGAAATAGGTTTCTACGGGAGAAGGGTTTTGGTCCGCATCAAGTTGTAGAGAGCAAATGAAATAAGAAGATGTAGAAGGGACTAATTGGATCAACTCTACCTCCTACAGGGATGCACCTGCTTCTGCCTTCAATCTGTAATCATCTCTCTCTTCCACATAAAACGTGATCGCCTGGAATAATAAAGTATGCCTCCTGGAATCAATTGATATTTGAATCCTAATCGCTTTATTTCCATTACAAATTAACGTCATTTGGCATTGCTTATGCCTTCTATTTCTTTTTTATTTACGAGGAGTTCTTTGTCTTAAAGGATTTTTTTATTTTAGCTAATCATTTGCCACGCACCAACCCATATACAATTGCTGATTATATTATATTATATTATATTGCATATTTTATGTATTTCCGTAGAAAAATCCCACTGACCAGTACACCGCACCAAATTACGACCTTGCCCTGTGATCAATTAGTTTTGACTTTCTTTTTTGTCTAATTATTGTTTTGGATGCGTTTTAGCCTCTTTGCATACATTAGAGGAAACAATAATGAGGCAGCAAAAATCAACATGACGGCTCCTATACTGGTTGACATATTTCCTTCCACTGGGGATTTCATCAACAAATCATTCGTTGTCAACTTTTATTTACCTGAAATTGGTGGGGTTGCTGCTGATTGTAATATTATTTTAAAGGATCTTTTAAATGTGCCTATTCAGCGCACTAAGATGTCAATAAATCGAGTAGCTCATTGCCTTGCAAGAACTTCCGATTCATTCTCTAACCCAACCTGGTGGGACTGAGGGCTGAGCTACTATTTTTTAGCCCGTAAGCTAGACATGAGATGAAATGACCTATGGACTTATCCGATCCAGCTCGAATATATATAATATATATTTTTATATATTATATATATAATATATTAATACTAATTTGATGTATTATGTATTACAAATTAATAAAAATAATGTCAATTATAAATTTAATATTTATTAAAGTATATATTAAATTATATTTTAATAAAAAATAAAAAAAAATATTAATATTTTTTATAAAAAAATTTGATTTGTTGGCCGACCCTGCTAGGCCTAGCCCTCCCTTTGGATGGACGAGCCTGACCTGGCCCCGTTCGATGCCCATCCCTAGATTGGAACATGAATCCACCCGACTTCATTTTTTCTTTGCCAATATTTGATATTAATGAAGTCATTATAATCAATTTTTCTAAAAACAAAAACATTCCTTGTCAACTTTAGAGCATGTACAACAATATTCTTTAACTCCTTTTTTAAAATATAATATTTTATTTTATTATTCATTTCAAATTTTGAACCTAATTATATTTTTACTACAATCTAATTCACCTTTTTAATATTTTTACAAATAAATTAACAAATAATTTTAATAAATTTATAATTACTCAACAAACTTAAAAAAATTATTATTCATTATTTAATATTATCTAGCTATTTTTTTAATAAAATATTTACTTTTTAATATATTCTCTTTTTAATACATAAATTTTAAAAAAATTAATACATAAATAAAAATAAAATAATACATTTAACTATCTCCATATTTAATGAGACTGTTGTACAAAAAGTAGCGGAAGAGTCATCTATCCCATCAAGCACATAAAGTGGTGCTGCCCAAACACATTGACGCCGCCGATACAAGATTTAAAGATCTTGTGACAGCAAAATATGAACGACAGCAAATACCCATACTCAAGTTTTGGCGTTAAAAAACAACCCTTGGGGATCACCAGGGCACAAACATATAGTGGGAGCGACACCGTGCCCTGTAGTGCATTGCTGGCTATAACTCACCGTATCAAAATATGAATCGTGTAAATGAGGCCTTCATGTGGTTCGATGAGCATTTTTTGATCAATCAATTGTAGAAACAGCAACATAGTGGAGAAAGCATGAAAAGAAATGATAATGTCCCCAAATCCTTGGGACTTCTTATGATGCATAATCGTGTTTTTCTTTAATCACCCCTTGGAGTTAGCGAAATGTAGGGGCCTTTGAACAGTTAGTTCAGGTGATTGATTTGTTTTAAAGACATTTTGTATGATAATAGATCTCTCACTCATGTCTTACTTTTGTTTACAAGTCCTATACACCGTTTGAGGTGTAGGAAGAAATCAATACCTTCAATTTTTACCCAGCTTTGTTTCCAAAAAATGGCTTTTGCCATAAACGTTTAACCTCTGCTACTAGTGTACTACCGTTACCAATGTTTCTGAAACCTGACGAAAGTTAGAGAACTACTAACCATAAGAGCTTTGTGTAGACACTCTGTCCTGATACACATACTTGTATCCAGTGGTGGAGTCAGAATTCTGATCAAGCGGGGGTTAAATCTTGACTACGCCAACTCTCGAAGGCAAGTAAACACCATTAAACATCATTTTAATCACTGACTCCCAACAATTTTTAATTTGCAGTTATGTAATCACCAAGTAATAAATTTAGGCCCAATGAAATAATGTTTCTGGTTTTAGGCCCATTAAATCACATGGCTTGTTCTTCTTGTTGTCTCACTCTCTCTTTCCTCTCTTATCCTCCTCTTTCTCTCCGTATCACTCCTCACCACGATCTCTCTCTTGCCCATCACTCTCTGTTTAACTAATCTCTACACCACCTTCACAACAGAAACTAACAGCAGCGCCAACAACTCCCTTCTTCATCTTTCTTTCTCGTGTGTTTTTAGCCCCTGTTTCCGTCGAAGATCAGCCCCTGAAATTCAATGGCAGCCACCACCACAGAGGCGAAGCTCCGGCGGAAGCAGGTGCTCCAGCACCTGATTGTCCACATGTAGCTCCGCCCTTGCCCATGGCCCTCCCCTTAGTGGCTCCGCCACTGCTTGTATCCATTCAGCCAGAAGTTGGTGAACATCATTTTGAGTGCCAGGGCAGGTGTAGAAACAGAAACCAAATGTGAATTTACAACCTCCCCACAGCAAGAACACCGCCACCAATCCATATCCACTACCGAGAAAGAGACCTGAAAGAATGAAACAAACAAATCAAATCCAAAGAGACCATGATAACAGCCTCAATGATGCATTTTGTGCATGTCAAGTCAATTTATATAGCCAAAAAGGAAATGACAAATCAAGAGAAACAAATTGCCAGAAAGCGAGAGAATAAATCTGATGCAGAAACCTTCACCTGCCTAGTACAAGCGGCCACGGCACTCATTTGTGCCACAATAGCATTTCAATGTCTTTATTTTTCCATCGGGTCCAAAGACACTATCAAGTGCATAACCATAGTCATAAGTAAGTTCCTATTAGAAAAATTAGGCATAATTTGTTAGTCTGATATTTCTGCTTAAGCACGAAAGGAAAGTTAAGAGCATTAGTCTAGGACAGAAAAAAGAAATAAACCTATTGTTAAATGTAAACACTAGCACATTAAATTAGGGAAAGCTATGTAAATAAAAACGAGTAAAAATAGAAGCCAATAGAAAAGCACCTGCATAGGAGGTATGTTATCTGAAGCAAATAACACTATCCGGGCGCAAGTCGAACATCATGGTGGGAGCTTAAAACACACTGAAGGAATAAGTTCGGCTCACAGCTATGATTGATAAATCTTGCAACATTACCGAAGGATCCAGCATCTATGCAAAACTCAGACTCACTTTCTGCTTCCCTGTCATCTTTTTTCAACGTAAGATTCCTTATAAGTGTAGACCCATCACCTCGCCTCTGCAGAAAAATGCTTCAGAGAGAAACTGAGACGAGGCCCCATAATCATACACAATAACAAGCAGAACAGGTAGCTTTATGCATAACTTCATTCTGGATTTCATCCTTCCAACATGAAATAATTTGAATGAAGCAAAACGAATGATGCAGATTTTATTAGAAGTTTAACTATTACCTCTCTACCTCCTATTCCATGCATTGTGTGCCAGCAATCAATATCAAATATGTAGTCATTCTCCCGTACATGATCCAACTCATCATTCCTCTTAAGAACTCCAGTGTATTCAACAACAGGAGCACCAGAAGGAATAAAGTCCCATGATCTAACAGCCCAACCTTTGTTCTCAGTACGGTAGACCTGTCAAAAAGCATATCTCTCATTAGATATCATAAATACATATCAAATTTGTTTCTTAATTGTGCAGGCAAAATACCTCAAGTTTGTACTTTAGTCGCCGTTGAGATACACGATTGATACAAGTTGGTCCACAACCACATCCTGGACCGCAATCGAACACCACATCCTTCTGTTCAACCAACCTGAGGAAAGAAAAACATTCAGAAAAGAATGCTAACAAGGATGAAAAATTTACCGAAATCATCAATTAATATACACATTACACATAGACAAAATGGCATAAGGAAGCTCACAAAAGCATGAGTGTATGACAGAGAGAGATAGAGAACAATTGGAAGATATGATGCCAAAATAAAGTGTCTTTTTTTTCTGATGAAGCCAACATAAATTTTCGAAATATCTAGTCTACTATCTGTGAACAGGCAAAAAAAATTAATTTTAAGGATCTTTCTGAATGATTTAAAGATCCTTATTAGTCACAAATAAATTCCATCCCAAACTTGCATGATGCTACAAAATACAATTCACACATATTGCCACAGCCAAAGAGTAATCGAATGAATCCTAAATATAAGTTGCCTCACGAAAAGAAAAACAATGACTGATATTCTGGTTTAAATAAAAACTCATCACAACAATATGAACTCTTAAGTGGTTCAGTTCATGTAACTACATCCCAAAAAATACTCAAGATAAGATTATCATTATATGTATGATGAATGTACCTTCCCCCATCTTGCCGCACATATGGGAAGTCAGAGCTATTAAGTTGAGCACATGAACAATTTTGTGGATTAGTACAATTTCCTTTGCAATTGCACCCAGAAGCATTTGGAGGAGTAGTTATATTTTTTGTAACCTGAACAGCTCTTGTGTACCGGAAGTCTACAATTATAAAACCCTGTCATCAATATACATATACATATGTCTATGCAGTATTTATATACATATAATCAAGAAACATGGATATTTCCCTTTCATTTGTGGCACTGTGCATTATAAACAATATCAGTCTAAACAATGCAATATACAAATGAAGAACTATCATCACTTAGATGCCAATGTAATTTAAAGCATCCAAAATCAGCAAAATGATTAGATCTTACAACATTATGATACACTAGTGGTTACAATATTGATTTCCATAATTAGCATGAAACACCAGGAAAATTGGCCATTTATTCCAACTGAACACACAAGTTACTGAATGATATCGCTTCTACCAGAACATGAAATAACATATACACTTGCCTGGAGGTAAGGCAGGAGGCACATCAATCAGGTTGGTAACAGGAATTGGTTTAACTTCTTCACCAAAAGATATTTCAGCACACACCAAGCTTGGAAAATATAGTGCTTCTGTTAGCCTGCATTATAAGTATAATATACACAGAAATCATGTCAAAAAAAAAAAACTTTTGCTACCCCGGTAATTTTGAAGAACACTTTGAAGCTTTGTCTCGTTCAAAATGTACCTACGAAAGAATTAGAAAAAGAATCAATCTCTTGCCAATAATAACCAAACCTAACAAAAATTTGCAATAACACATGTCAGCACACTCATTATGCATAGGATTGAAGAATCAGCTATGCAGACTGAACAGATGCCCAAAATGTTCAATGATGGTGATAGAACAAAAATAAAAGAACTTCTAAATACAAAATAACAGAAAAAAGAAAAGAAACCTGCTCTATATCAATTTTGGGCTGTCCCAAAAGCCACTTCAGACGGTACTTGAAAACCATAAATCCAGAAACGCCTTTCTCAAACCATTGGTC
>CAODLS012035533.1:0-23522 GCA_948243855.1 Flueggea neowawraea
ATGAGCCCATGGGAGGGCGAAACCAGTAAGTATCGGAGACTGATAAAGGTTGAACATCGGGTATACGTGAGTCCCGGGGTGTCGCACGGGTGAAGTCTCTGTGCTAAAACTCTAAGCTAGTGACAAGTGGTATCAGAGCCACAGAAGTTTGTTCAAAAAACTTTGGGTTCGTTCTACAGAAAGAAGATGTCTTCGTATAAATTCGATATTGAAAAATTCAATGGTTCGAATGATTTCACGCTGTGGAAGCTGAAGATGAAAGCGATTCTGGTTCAGCAGAAGTGTGAGGAGGCGATTGAAGGTGAAGAGAAATTACCGATAGAATTGACAGCGGCGCAGAAAGCGGAGGCTGTGAAGAGAGCGCATAGTGCAATTCTATTGAGTCTGGAAGATGAATTCTTGAGGGAGGTGGCTGATGAAACTACTGCAGCAGGCTTGTGGAAGAAGCTGAAAAGTAGATATCAGAAGAGATCTCTGTCGAACAAGCTTTATCAGAAAATGTGACTGCATACTTTGAGGATTTCAGAAGGCATACAGGTAAACGAACATCTTGATAAATTTAATAGGATTGTATTAGATTTGAAAGGTGTTGGTGTTGACATTGATGATGAGGATCAAGCTATGTTTCTGTTGCATTTGTTGCCTGAGTCATATGAGAGTTTTATTGATACTATCATGTATGGTAGAGATGTAATTTTCTGCTAATGATGTGAAAGATGCTCTGTTGTCTAAAGAATTGAAGAGGTTAATTTCTAGTTCAGGTGGAGACAGAGTGGAGTCCGGATTAACCGTTAGTAGGGGCAAGGAAATGAGTAAGAATCATGTTTTGATGTGTTATCACTGTAAGGAGATTGGGCACATGAAAAAGAATTATCCACATAGGAGAAACGGTGGGAAATCAAGTGCAGCAGTTATTCAGAATAATTCTATGGATTTTTAGGATAATTCTGATGAGGAGGAGAGTAGTGAAGTGTTGATTGTTTCTGCATGTAGATCTGAAGATAGTTGGGTTATTGACACTGGTGCAGCTTATCACATGACTTTTTTCAGGAAACTGTTTGATTCTTTTAAAAAATGGAAAGGCAGTGTTAAATTGGGAGATGGTGAGAAGCTGAGTGTTGAAGGCAATGGTTCTTTGAAGATCAGGATGCATGACGGGAAGGCCAGAAAACTTGATGATTGGTATGTCCTTGGGTTGCTAAGGAACTTGATTTATGTTGGTGCTTTGTCAAAGCATGGTTATAGTTTCTCAGGAAGAGGTGGAGGAATTCGAGTGTCCAAGGGATCTTCAGTTGTGATGAAGGGTAAATTGCAGAATTGCATTTACACCTTGATTGGCAGCTCAGTAGTTGCTAATGGTTTAAAGACTGTTGTGAGTTCTGCTGGAAAACAGGTGGAGTTTGTGATCGAGACTCCGGAACAGGCAAAGATTGATCAGGTTGATTCACGAGGGCTAACAACAAATGAAACAGTGCATGGTAATTGTGTTGGTGATTTTCGAAAGCAGTCACTGAAAGACACATGAAATATGCTGAGTGTTGTGTTGTTAGGAGTTGATGAAAAACTAGCTAGTGATGGCAAGTCTGGGATGGACTTGGTTCGTTGTTGTAGGACTTGAGGCCCTTCGGGGTGGTGTGACAGAGTAGTAATTCTATGGATGAGTTGTGTAAGGAAGAAATTTTACTTCAAGATGGAGAATTGTTAATGTTGAAGTCGATTTTCTTGATCAAGATTGAAGCCATGATTGATAGTTGATGAAGCAAAGTCGAAATGGGACGGATTGGAGACGAAAAGACCAAGGAATAACGAGGCAGTGTATTACACGGCCTGAGACACAGCCGTGTCCCAGACCGTGTCTTGTGGTTTATTACACGGACATGACTATTCGACCGTGTCTTACCCGGTTTGCCCATGTAAACTATTCTGAACGTAATTTCCTACTTAAGAAGGATTCTAATACGTGTATTAGGGTTTTTGGTGGCCTATTTTGGCTAGGATTTCATTGTATACTATAAATAGGTGGCTTGGGAACAATTTTGGTGCCTTTTGACTAGTTGTAACTCTGAATAATAGAATACTTGTGCTCTGACTGTGGACGTAAATCGGTTATTAATTGAACCACGTAAATCTTGTGTTCTTATGTGATTGCTCTTTGTTATTTCGCGTTATCTTCTATTGATGGCTATGAGCTACCTCCACATGTGTATATTATATATCGTTTTTGTTTATTTTGATCTTATTTTTGATCTTTTTCATTGATGTCTCATATATATGTGAAATTGGTGGATGATATTGCTATCTATGTAGGTGTTCTTTTTTGTTTGGGTTTTGGAAAAAAGTTATTGATGATGAACACATTTATATTGATATGGTGAAATTGACGACAATGTCCAGTATACTTCACTTCTTCTTTCTGTTGGGTTCTGTTTGCTGATTTTTTCGCCAATCGATAATTTCTGTGCATGCTTATGGCAATTCTTTGTTTTGAATTTTGTTTCCTTTTAAAAAAATAAAACATTTTATTGATTCAATTAAATTGTATATCATTAATTGTATTGCATGTTCATTTGCATTAAATTTAGTTGCCTTTTTTGGTTAATCTAAGTGATTAATTATTTTACATCGTTAAATGTATACTTGATTATTGCATGTTCATTTGACTTAAATATCCAACTAATTCTTTGTGGGTTATAAATTGATATGTTTTCTTTCATGAAAGCACCGTTACCAATCATCAGTTATTCTTCATATTCGTTATAGCTGAGAATATCACAATCCTTTCAGCATGAATAATGATCGGCTGACTCACAGATTATGATGTGGTTTAGGGAAATCATAAACGAGATGTGGAAGGGGTTGTCAAAGGGACTTTGTCATTGTTGAAATTTTGGGTTGTTGCTCACAGTTTTGAGGTGGTTTCTTTGCAGCAAATGAGTAATCAGATGGGAAAATGGTGTAGGGCTAAACTCAACTGAACAAAGTGCAATGTTGATGCTGCACTTTCTCTTCATAAGGTGTGATTATTGCTATGTTCGTGATCATGAGGGACGTTTATCAGGGGGTTTTGTGAAGCATTTGCCCAAATATAGTAAAGCCAATGTTGTGGAGGCGTTGGGAGTGAGAAAAGGCTCTTAGTTGGATTAAAGCTAGAAGGAGAAAGCAGACAATGATTGAAACATATTGTTTGAAAGTTGTGCAGGCAATTCAAATCCATGACTATGATGAACAATCTTCCTTTGGCATGCTGATTCAAGATTGCAAATTAAATCTCTCAACTTCGTCAAATGATCTGTGATTTTGCCGATTTATACATTAGCTAGAGCGGCCAATTTTCTGTCAAGTTTCCATGTGTGGGGGGTTTAATCCTCCCAAATAATTTAATATAAGCAGATCTTGTGATTTAAAAAAAAAAGACACTTAAGCACTAAAAAATTTATTTTAAGTGCTTAGAAGAGTTATTAAACGAGGGCTTAGTCTTTGCAATGTTGAGATAATGAATTAAAGGTGATATTTTTTTAGTTGTGAATTACGTGATATTGAATTATTGACTTGCAATTTTTATTATCTTCTTTATATTGTGTACCTAATTACAAGCTCGATTGGAAGTTCAAATGAACATTTGCTTGAAGTGTTTTCAGCTTTTATCGAACCAAGGTTGATTTCAGCTTAATTTCAACCTTAACAAGCTTTTTTTTTAGCCGAGTTTGAAGCGTTCACAAATTTAATATGTATGTCACGAGGCGAACTTAAATACAAATTAAAATGTGAGACGAGTGATCGCGATCTTGAATTCAAGAATTTTGACTAAGCTGAATTTGAATATTTACGGTGTGTTTGGTATAAATAAATTCTACAAAATTTTGTGGAATTTATTTGTAAATCCTAACTTTTGTCAATTCCTTTGTTGGGTTTATTTTTTCAAAATGTTCAAATCATTTATTTGCAAATGAAATAATTTGTTTTAGTTAAGTTTTGTTCATTTACAAATCCTATAAAAAAAGGTGAAATTTACAAATAAATTCCACATTTCTATCAATTTGACAAAATTATCCTCACACTACATCCTCAATCTATCACTCAAATATTAACTACAAGGACATTTTTATAAACAAAAAAAAATAATTACAAATCACTATCCATTCCAAACACAAAATTCATTTACAAATGAAGAATTCAACAAAAAAAAAATAAACACGATAATTCATTTTCAAATACAATTAATTATAGATTTTATTTTATTTTATTTAAAAATAAAATGTGTTTACGGTATAATTCGGGCCCAAACCTCAGGGGCCAGGCCGAATTAAGAGCTCTAGCCCAAAAGTAAATCCAAGTTAGCACAGAGGAACAGGCTCGAATGAAGCAATCAATGTAGGGGAGAAGAAAACCTTGGTGCAGTGCAAGAAGAGTGTGAGACGCAAGGATTACCATTCACTACAAATCAGGGCAGTAGAAGGAAACCAGATTCTGGGGAAAGGCAAGTCATGAAGGAGGAGAATATATCAAGGAATAAATCAAAACCATTTCAGGAAAGGCAAATCGGCCTGGGTTGGTCATTTGAAAAGGAGACAATCAAGGAAAGTCAACCTACCAAGGAACCATTAATCAGGGGTTGAAGATCACTGAGAAGCGGGCCAAAGAACAAGTATAAATAGCAGCATTAGTCAAAAGAAAAAGGACCATTAACCAATCAATCAAACCAATCTCTATACTATAACATTGATCCTTGAAATTATGTTGTCCTCAGTCTTTATTTTCTCATTAGCTTTCATTGTATTCAAGTGTCCCCAATACTCAAATCAATTGCAAATTCATTTGATTGGCATTGTTAATCTTGTTACTGTTTCTTAAGGACACAAAAGACCCATAATTGATGATTTTGCTCTTTCATTATCTCAAATCGTCTTGTTATTGAGGTTAGAATTTTTGAGTGCAATCTAATCATTTGGATTCTCAAATCTTCGGTTTAGGAGAACTTCAAAAACTTCTTAGTACGCTCAAAGAGTAGCATTGTCCTCTTTGCCTTCTTTTAAGAAAAATTAGGGAAAAAAATGAATTCAAAATTCATTTAGTACCAAATACTATGTTAAGCATGTAAATCCGAGAATCATAAAAATTAGGGGTGTAAACGGTGCGATTTGGTCAGTTTTAAGTCTTCAAACCAAATCGCTCCCCAAATTGTGATTTGAATAAATTACAACGGCAGTTAAACCACTAGTGCGGTTAAATTCACTAAATCTAAACTAGCAGTTGCGGTGTGATTTGGTCAGTTTTGGCAGTGTTGTGTTTTATTAAATGTATAAAAAAATTAAAGAACTAAACAAAGTAAAATAAATAACAATATTAAAAAATAACTTTAATATTGTTTCATTAGAATTACAATGTCTCTAAAATATGGATGTTGCCTAAAAAATAAGAAAGACTACTTCAAAATACAATTAACATTTACCAACTGTCATACAAAAATAAGTACAATTATTCAGTGTTTTCACTACCTATCAATTATCATCTAACTAATATTAATGTATATCTATTATTAGAATCTAAAATATACATTTTTAGCTACAAAGAAATTTTTAAGAACTGTACATAATCTAAAATAACTCCAAAATATACAACTTTAAACCATAAATTTGGGTAGGTTTAATTATAAAATGTAGTGAAGTTATAAGTAGACCTTGTTTGACAAATTTGGATTGGAATATAGATATATGAGGTTACGAGGTTGCAGTTTGGTTTGAGTTGTTTTAATATATTATTAACCGCAGTCGAATCGTAAATTAACGAATTTATAATATTATGATCCGCAATCAATCTGAATTACAATATTGAACGAATTGGTCGGTTTTTATGGTTCGGCGGTTAAACCTTACACCCCTAATAAAAATTGTTTTTTCACTAAACATGTCCCAAACTCGGTGCTTAAAAAAAGAACCATGGCCTAACATTTTCATTTTGTTTCTTTTGCCATGGTAAAAAAAAAATCTTCCTTCTGCTTTCTTCCAAATTACTTATTCAAACGGGGTGTTCATTTCACCATCTCTTCTCTCGTTGGCTCGTCCATTCCCGGTCTACATACCCTCTCCAAGCAGAAGGACGCCGCTCGGCAGAAGTTATTGAGCAGTTCCACGCAGAACGGGTGGTGCTTGCCACGAAACGACGCTGCTCAACACAGAAGCTTATCTTCGTTTCAGAAGTTGTGATTGGTTGTGTGAGTATTTGAAAAATTTAGCTTCTGAGTTACTTCATAGCCACCACTGGTGATTTCAGAGAATTTCGTTTTTTTCTTGGATTTGTGTTTTTGATTGTGGTTTCACTGTTTGCAATCTGTGTTTTGGTCACTATCAAAAATGAATGGTGCTGCATTTTGTTCATGAAGTACTAATTTTGTTTTTCTGTATGAGCCACTATCTGCAGTTTCACCATCTGCAATTTCAGTGCTTGACTTATCGATCTTGCTTTTGATTTGTGTATCGACATTTGGTTTTTGGCTTGTGGATTTTCTTATTGAGGGTTTTTCTTGCGTTTGATTTTTCTTGTCAGGGTTTCAAAGATTTTTTATTCCTGCTAATTTCGATGACAAACTCTTATTCTGCAAGCTAATAATCAAGATCATAAGGGCATTAATCTTTATGTAGTTGTGCATTTTATGTTGTTTGTTGTTATGGAAAAGTTACGAAGAAATATTTGCTCTATTTTTGTTATTGGTGGTTTCAGTCCTAATCTTATGTAATATTATGAAGAATATAATTTATATTTTTTTATTTTCAATAAATAATAATAAATGGTTGTTGAACAAGCTCAAATCAAGCCTTTCACAAATTTAGTTGAATACAAGCACTGAAGAAGTTTTTATCGAGTTGAGCTCAATCTTAGTGTGAAACAAGTTCTAAACAATTTTTTAATCGAGTCGAACTTAGTGACAACTCTAAGGAATCATTAAATGAGTTTTACAATTGTCACGATCCGAGACTTTAAGTTATGACTAATGCTAAGATAAATAGAGTCGGGACTCTCTCACAACCGAAACAAGCCTAAAACATGAAAACACAATTTCAATAATTATCATGGAAGAAAATTGGTGAACTAGGTAAGTTCCATAGTTATAATCATCGTTCAGTAAACATTACCCTTCAACTAAAAATAATTTTCTTTTTAGTCAGCATCAACTATGGAAAATCATTTTTGAAAATATAAATTGTATTCTCACAGGTCAAATCCCAAATTGTTAATAACAAAAGAGAAATTACTCGATTCACCGTAGCAGATTTTGACTCTAATAATGGAGCTGTGGAGCACTCGGTTCATCTTTATTTGAACCTGGAGAAAGACAATTTAAAAATATTTGGTGAGTGATAAGTCACCCAGTGCGTATAATATACTATTTTTAAAGGATCCAATCTCCAATTTTAAAACTTGTTAAAATGATCTCTTTTATTAAGCAATTCAAATTGTTGAGTCTTAAAATATTTTCCATATACTTTTAAATGTGACTCGATAAGAAACCAATATAAATATATAATTCACAGCTCAATGGGTAATTCAACAAATATCAAATAGTACACGCAACCAAGTATTTACAAGTCAAATCATATGCAACTATACTTGTGACTGCAAGTCCGGTTCTTATTTGGGCCAATTACATATTTACTAGATCCAAAATCATTAATTACATATTTTTATTGCACATTTTTTAAATTTTGAACGTGCGACTAACTAATCAATATTATATATTTACGGACTTGTTTATATATTGTTGATTTGTTGTTGATATTTATATGTTGTTTGTATGTTGTTGCTATTTATATGTTATTTATATTTTATTTTTTCATATATTATTTGAATGTTGTTTATATATTATTAGTATCTTATTTATATGTTGTTTATATGTTGAAAATAATATATAAATAAATCTATAATTTATATGTTGTTAATTTGTTGTTAATATATTGTTTATATATTGTTGATATTTTGTTTATATATTATTTTTGACATATAAACAAAGATATTGACAACATACAAACAAAATACTTTGAATTTGCAAATATAGAAAACATCAACAACATATCAATAAGACGTCGTGTGATTTGAAAAGTCGCGTCGTGAATTCGAAAAGTAACACGCGTGCTAAAGAAAAATTGAAAAGTGTCTCTGAAATATGCGAAACTTATCCGTCGGAATAAATATTGCAAAATTTTGATGGTGTTTCACGTAATTACCACTTCTTATTTGGAGCTTGACCTCCACATAAAAAGCCTCACTCGGGTTCTATATTGTATTCTATAAGAAATCAACCACCCAATTAAATTTAAGTTCATTGGACCGTAAGAAAACCTAAACTATATTAATCTCTCACTCGAGTCAATTAACAACTAATCATAATGTTAATCAATTGAAATCTCTGTCTAATTAAAACAACTATGATTGCAATAATTTGCTATGTGAATTTCCCTATTAAATTTAACTCTAATCCAGAGGACTTATTTCGTCCTATCTCTGATATTACATGTAACTCCTTTCAATTATGGTTGATCTATTTAAACAAAGGATTTCTCAATCTCAAATATGCAAAACCAAACATGAATTAATACTCTGACACACATCAATTCAATTAAGCAATAAAGAACACATAACTAAATCAATAAATCGAAGATTAATTGAATAAATGAAATTAGATAGCAAAATCCATCCTAGGTTTCATCATATCCAGGTACCAAATCAAATTAGTTCACAATGAATATAGAAATAGCAGCAAATCCAAAGAGAACAAGAAGTAAAAGATATTATTGTAACCCTTTTTTAATCTCTTGTGAATCTGCTCATGATTAATGAAAATCCACTCCCTAAGGTGTTCTCTTACTTAAACCAAACTCCTCTTGGCTCTAAAGTTGTGCTTTTTTGTCCCAAAGTCGTTTTAACTTCTGTTTGTGATTCAACTTAAATAGGTCAAAATTCGCGCATACGGGTAAGACACAGTTTGCAACACAATTTAGTGTAATCATGCCTTGCAAATGCTCATAATAACTTGAAATTTCATGGATAGAGGAATGCACAGTTATGGAAACGTATTACTATTGCTTACCAAACCGTTTGATGACTTTTTCAACGTTGACTTCGAGATTTGGATCTTGGGTGGACATGGTTTAGTATAACCATGTCTTTATCCGCATTTATGACTGGAAGCTCATTTTTCGCTCATTTTGCTCCGGTTTTGCTCAATTTTTGTTCCTTTTCACCAAAATGACGAATCTCTACTATTCACGAAAATAGTAGTACTTCATATTTTGCTTCTGTTTGAATAATGTTATGCTAAATTAATGGTGTGTTTGTTCCCACTTTAAAATTCTGGTCACCAAGTTGCTTTTGTATTATTGACGGCCCCAATACTCATCTTTTTATGGTTCCGGTTTCTATGTACCTTAATTTTAGGACAAAACGACCATTGATAATAGAATTTGGGCAGCGGAAAATTTACAGAAAACCCGTACGAGAATTTGAGCCTAACGAGTACACATTACACGTGATCTATATGTCTTGTTGTATGTGATTGGTTAACCTTAGTATATGGATTTTAGATTTTACCATGACATACACTTCGAGACCACGTTTTATAGAACTAATGTATTGAGACGACAAAATGCCTTCTTCTTTTTAGCCCGTTGTTTAGCCTTTTTCCTTGAGTACCCATCCTTCAAATCAATCCTTTTTCTAGCCACTTTGAGCCTTTACCCTTTTCATTGGTCTATTTTCTTGTGTAAACCTTAACCTTTGAACTCAAGTTTAGAGGATTTCTTTTAGCTGCTTGTGCCACTAATACTTTAATATGCATGAGTTGTGTTCTTGTGATTAAGTTTTCATGTCTTAGATGATTCAATCCTTAATTTGTCATGAATCTATAATGTTTATATGCTTAAGTTTTTGCATGGCCGCCTAGCTTTGAATTTATATGAGGTTAGCGGTGCATTTGAAAAAAAAAAGAAAAATAATACAAAAAGGAAGAAAAGAGCAAGAAAAGTGTCACGACCTGAGATAGGACCATGACCGGCGTATGACGCGAACTGAATTATTAGCCCGGTCCATCCCGCACAAGCCTCGAGTAATTGGACTTCTACTCCAAAATCATTTTACCTAGCAGTTAATAAACAATATTAAATAAAAATCCAGATTTTAATTATAAATATAAAATTCATAATAATAATACCGTAATACAAAGAAAATAATTGTAAGTAAAATCAAATAAACAAAATATTTATATACAACAAGAAACCCACTAATAATCGGTATGGAGCATCTAACATAAAATATAGGCCAGAGAGCCCGAACAACAAGACACTCACTGCTGATTAGAATGTCTCACTAAGCGATCGAAGTCAGATGAATGCTATCACCAAATTACCTGAAATGTTAAGCAACAAAATGGGGGTGAGAATACTTAATGAAGGACAACATTCTAGAGTGCCTCCAAAACATCACATAAACTATTTTGAAAATATTTCAAAAATATTTTATACAAATATTGATGCGGATCAGATATCATTGAATTATTTGGTGGGCTTGGATTTGGTCCAGAACTTCCGGATGCCACAACTTTTGATCCAGAAAGAGTTACGAGACATACAATATATCAAATCGAATCTCATTTCGAGCCCTACAAGCTGTACCAAGTGTAACTAGTCCTCAGGGCCAAAAAAAGTTGTTTAGACTCTTTTTCAGAGCCTTAAAACATTTTATTGAGGGCATTTTTTTGTCTTTTTCCATATTTGGTTATAATTTTGGGTTAAACCCTATTGTGCCGACTTGCTATTAAGATTTTGGTCATTGAGAATATTATAGATTGTTTTCTTCCCCAAACTTATGTTGTGGATGCCTATTTTCCTGGTATTCGGTATTTTCGGTATTCGTGAGCGAATCAACGAACTCAATTAGTTATCTTTTGTTTTCATAGCTTCCGCTACGTCTACTTATATAGTATACATATGCACGCTATGTATATAATAATACTGCTTGGAAATCATTTTTTCAAAACAGTTCGCAGAGATGACAGACAACATACATTCAAACATAATGCTACATATACAGATTCTCAGAAATATATTGATAATGATATCAACGATCATACACCCTTAATATACTGACACTGCTCTCAGCTTCCAAATCATAATTCAAAAATAGACTAACAACCTTAAGAACCTAAACAGTACCTGATACCATAAGGGTCTCAAAGCTGAAACAGACATAAACTGATCAGTAGGAGTATCTCTGCAGTCCACAGGTTTCGAAAAATACTCTCAGCTAAATCACAGTACAATATAGTATAATGGTATGATCGATAATACAGACTCAAAGTTTTAATAATCCATTACATATCTTTTAATAGCTTATCAATAGTCTCAAAAGCAAGTATTAGTACCATAGGAAAATAAATAGCCACTATAGCAAATAATGTCGCTAAGGCTGATAATAGTAGACGACAACCAATAATGATGATAATAGCAGACAACAACCAATAAGGTTGATAATAGCAGACAACAACCAATAAGGCTTATAATAGCAGACAATAGCCAATAAAGCTGATAATAGCAGACGACAACCAATAAGGATGAAATGGTGTACTGAGGCCCGAGTAGGACAATCTACAGTAGGAGGCTCAGGTACAGTGAGTATCAGTACAGGCAGGGGAGCTAGCAAAGGTTCTGAGAGCCACAAGCAGGGTGGCCAGGATAGTGGCAAAGGCTAGGAAGCCCAGAGTAGTGCTATAGAAAGGTAGGCTCGGGTATTTCATCTTACTCGTCAGGAGACTTAGACCTCCAATACCGCAGTTACTGGTACACTTTCTATATCTGGTACTCATGTTTATGTCTTATTTCATACTGAAACATCTCATTCATTCATCACCCCACCTTTTGTTGAGCGTACTAGGTTAGTATTGCATCAGTTGGATCAACTATTAGAGGTTTCATCACCTCTGGGTATCAAGATGTTGACTGAATATGGGGTGCAAAGCTGTGTGGTCGTCATAGATGGGCATGGGTTGAAGGCTGATCTTATCTTGCTAGACGTGGGAGAGTTTGATGTTATCCTAGGCATGGATTACCTTTTTGACTAGCATGCGACTTTGGATTGCTTTTCTAAGAGAGTGTGTTTTTGACTGCCTGGTCATACTGAGTTCTGTTATCAGGGTGAGCGAGACAATGTTGTGCAGGGATACTTGTCAGAGGTCAGAGCAGAAAAGATGAATCGTCGAGGATGTGAGGCGTACTTAGCTTTTGTTTTGACTGAATCTGAAGGATTAGAGTTGAGGGTTGGAGACGTACATGTGGTACGAGATTTTTTTGATGTATTCCCGGAGGAGTTACTAGGACTTTCACTTGATCGGGAGATTGGGTTTGCTATAGAGGTACAGCCTGGTACCGATCCGATATCGATTCCACTGTATCGAATGGCATCAGCCGAGCTGAAAGAGTTGGAGACTCAATTGAGGGAGTTATTAGACAAGGGATTTGTTCAACCGACCGTTTCTCTTTGGGGCGTTATAGTGTTGTTTGTTAAGAAGAAGGATGAGAGCCTTTGTATATGCATCGATTTCTGACAGTTGAACAAGGTAACAGTGAAGAACCGATATCCACTTCCGAGGATAGATGATCTGTTTGACCCGTTGAGGGTGCGTAATGGTTTTCTAAGATCGACTTGAGTTTGGGATATCATCAGTTGAGGATTAGAGGTGAGGACATTCCTAAGTCAGCGTTCCGAACTCGTTATGGTCATTATGAATTCTTAGTGATGTCGTTCGGTTTGACAAATGCACCAGCGACATTCATGGATTTGATAAACAGAGTGTTCAGACAGTACTTAGATCGATTCGTGATTGTCTTCATTGATGACATTCTGATATACTCGAGGAGTAGAGAGAAGCACGAGGACTACTTGAGATCAGTCTTGCAAACTTTGAGAGAGCATCAGTTGTATGGTAAATTCTCAAAGTGCGAGTTTTGGCTCGAACAAGTGGCATTCTTGGGACATGTAGTGTCGAGAGATGACATTATGGTCTATCCTAAGAAAATGGAGGCAGTACTTCATTGGGAAAGACCTAAGACCGTTACAGAGATTCGAAGTTTCCTTGGATTGGTCGGGTATTATAGGAGGTTTATCCAAGATTTCTAGAGGATTGAAACTCCTATGATACGGTTGACCCAAAAGGAAGCTAAATTTGTATGGTCTGATAAGTGTGAAGATGGGTTTTAGAAACTGAAGAAGTGTTTGACGAGAGCGCCAGTGTTGGTGTTACTGTCGGGTTCTAGAGGATTTGCTGTGTATTGCGATGCATCAAGAGTTGGCATAGGTTGTGTATTGATGCAATATGGAAAAGTAATCGCTTATGCATCGAGACAACTAAAGAGGCATGAACAGAACTATCCGACGCATGATTTAGAGTTAGCAGTAGTAGTATTTACACTCAAGATTTGGAAGAATTACCTGTACGAAGAGACTTTTAGGATCTTCACGGATCATAAGAGTCTAAGTACATTTTTGGGCAGTGAGACCTGAATCATATCATCCTAGCAAGGCTAATGTCGTTACTGATGCTCTGAGTAAGAATTCGGTGGGTAGCTTAGCTCATATCTCTGTTGAGAGACGTCTTGCAATGTCTGATGGAGTCTGGAGTTGAGTTACAGTTAGATGATTCAGGGACTTTGCTTGGCCATGTTGAGGCGAGGTCAATTTTGCTAGATCGGATCCGAGAGGCTCAGAAGGAGGATTCCGAGATGCAAAGTTTGATCAATAAAGTGAGATCATATGGTGTACCAGGGTTTAGTGTGGATGACTCTAGAGTCCTTTGGTTTGGATTGAGATTGTGTGTACCATCTTCTGATGGGTTGCACGAGGGGATTATGACCGAGGGCCACAACTCCATATATTATGTACACCAGTGTACATTAAGTTGTATCGGGATCTTCGAGAGTCCTATTGGTAGCTAGGGATAAAGAAGGACATCGACGAGTTTGTTAGTCGATACTTGACGTGTCAGTAAGTTAAGTTCGAACATCAACGTCCTTCTGGTTTGATGCAGTAGTTATCACTCCCGGAGTGAAAATGAGATCGCATCACCATGGACTTTTTGTTGGGCTATCGAGGACATCTTCAGGATATGATTCCATCTGGGTCATTGTTGATCAATTGACCAAGTTAGCACATTTTCTCCCTGTTAAAACGACATATGGAGCGAAGTTATATGTTGACAAGATTGTATGTTTGCATGGTGTGCCCGTCTTTATCGTGTTGGACAGAGGACCTCAGTTTACTTCGCATTTTTGGTATAAACTGTAAGAAAAGTTAGGTACCCGATTGGATTTCAGTACCACTTTTCATCCGCAGACTGATGGTCAGTCTGAGCGCATGATTTAGACCTTGGAGGATATGTTGAGAGCTTGAGCTGTGGATTTTGCTGCAAGTTGGGATTCTCATTTGCCTCTAGTGGAATTTGCGTACAACAACTTGTACCATTCGAGTATCAGGATGGCACCATACGAGGCGTTGTATGGCCGAAAGTGTAAATCTCAGCTGTGTTGGGACGAGACCGGTGCGATGGAGTTATTGGGGCCAGATCTTATCTTGGAGACTACTGAGAAAGTCAGGTTGATCCAGTAGAGGATCCATACTGCTCATAGTCGTCAGAAGAGTTACGCTGATCCAAAGCGTAAACATTTTGAGTTTGCAGTTGGCAACCATGTATTTCTCAAAGTCTTGCCAATGAAAAGTGTTATGAGGTTTGGGAAGAAGGGCAAGTTGAGCCCGTGATACGTCGGTCCATTTGAGGTTATCGGTAGAGTTGGGTCGTGGCTTATGAGTTGGCTCTACCGCCTCAGTTTGCTACTGTTCATCCGGTGTTCCATATATCGCTTATGCGGAAGTATGTCTCTGATCTGTCATATATTCTGGCACCATAGTCGATTGAGGTTAGAACCGGTCTATCTTATGATGAGACTCCAGTGCAGATTGTTGACCGGCAGGTCAAGAGACTTCGGAATAAGGAGATTGTTTCGGTGAAGGTGATTTGGAGACATCATTAGGTAGAGGAGGCTACTTAGGAAGCAAAGGATGAGATGCAACGTAGATATCAACACATGTTTGGCTCTACAGATCTGTAGGTCAGTATCTTTTGCCTCTATCTTTGTGCATGCATATTATATTTTTGTTCTGTATACTCGGTTCATTTTGTATATTTAGGACCGAGTGAGTTATATACTCTATGATGTGTCCATGGAGTCCTAAGGTTGTGATGACTCCTGGGTACTTAGACTCGGTGTCTGTGAGCGGATTACTGAGTTTGTCTTCTTTTAGAGGTCTAAGACCGCATGTTTAGGATAGTAGTGGATTCTGATCCCAAAGGTGGTATTTGTTGAAGTTAACTCTGACTTAGTTGTTTGGAAATTCGGGGACGAATTTCTTTTGAGAGGGGAAGTATGTAATATCCCGCCCATTTTAGCTATGTTTCCTATAGTGATGGTCTTTGATGCTCTGTGAGGATGAGCATGTGTGGGTTGGTGTTGTAGAACCTTGAGAGTGGCGAGTTTCGAGAATGGATAACTCGAGTTAGTGAAAGAGATAACTCGAGTTAGTGAAAGAGATAACTCGAGTTGTGTTACCTCTATACAACTCGAGTTAGCCAGAATCATAATTCGAGTTAGACAAGATTCATATAACTCTAGTAAACTCTTGTGTAACTCGAGTTATCAATGCAAAAGTGGAACGACGCGTTTCGATGTTCTTCGTTTTTAAGAACCCCAACCTACCAGAAATCGGTCATTACTCCACTTCTCTTCCTCCAAACTCTCTCAACTTGTTCCTCAATACTTCCTTTGGGTTTCTTGAGGTAAGATTGAGTTTCTAATCCTTTCTTTCCTAATGTATTATTCAAGATTGTGCATATTAGGGTTTTGGAATAAAATGGGTTTTAATCACTTCGGTTTGAGTAATTTTTGGGTGATTCCGAGTTGTTTTGATGGGTTTGGGTATATATTTGTGTTCAGGAAGTTCATTAGAGTCAATGTATGCATTTGTAAGTGATGTTATCGGTTGGGTAAATTTGGATAAGTGACTTACTCGAGTAAGCATTTTGGCTAACTCGGGTAAGATAAGTCAGGATTTACTCGAGTTATCTTTTGATCAACTCGAGTAAAATAGCCCATGATTTACTCGAGTTATTTCTGACTAACTTGAGTAAAACAAACCACGTATAATTCGAGTTAGCTTCTGACTTACTCGAGTAAACCGTGGTTCTGAGGGACCAAACTGTGACTTTTCATATTTGGTAATTTCTGAGAGTTCGGGTAAGAATTTGCGAATTCTGACTTATGAATGTCTAGTCGATAATCCCAGCAGTCCTTAAGGAAATGTCTTGCAATTGCCAGATCTCAGGGACCAAAATGTAATTTTACACTGGTCGGGGATCAAACTGTAATTTTATATAGATGCTATATTTTGGGCCGAGGGTGATGGATTCACTCTCGAGTTAGATTGTCAGTGACTTCGAGAGTCTGCATCTGTATCTGTATATCATACATTGATATCGCCACAGTACCACATGTTAATGTTTGTTGTGTTGTATCTGTACAGTTTTGTGTGCTTGTCAGTACGAACAACCACCTAATAGCGGTGTTAGCGTTGGATACCAGGTGAGTGAAATGACAGCTTCAGACACATAGGTTGTGTCTTCAAAATTGGGTATATTATTTTTGATATGTCTAGCTATGATATGAAATTGGAATAATAAGTATTGGGTTAATTAATAATATGAACTATGCGATTATTAATAACTAACATTTTTCTATGAGAATTGTAAAGTATAAATGAGTATATATATACAAGAGTATTTTGTAAATGATGGAATAAAGAAAAAGATGATGCATGATTGTATGTGAAATATTATGTATGTATCACACGTTGACATGTGGACACTTAGCTACGGGGTACGTAACATTTGGTATACCAATGCTTTGTTAAGGTCCTAGTTATTGGGGTAATGAGATAACCGTGTATCTGGCCAGATACACGCTTTTATAGAGCAGTCAAGTGGCGGAGTCCACACTGCTACATGAAAATATTTTATGGTCCCGTATTATGAATTCACAAGTATATGTATATATTGTCTGAATGCATATTGTGTGATATGGATCGAACGTTTTGGTAAAACGAATTTCATAAAATGTATTATGTATATAGTGTGCATACTATATGGTATTTATGTATGTGTGCAGTATTTGAAAAGGGGTTTCAAATTAGTCTTTGTGAAGCACGTATGAGGCGGTTTGACGTGTCGTTTTCTCACTAGGGATTCTTACCCCTTTTTCTTATGTTGTCTAAGTTAACTTTCTGTCACAGGTGACATTGTGTACGCTCAGCATCCGATTCGTGTCTCGGACCTAGTGATACGCTTTTGACTATAGTGAGTGTCCTCGTTCGGACTCTACTTTATTCTGTCATAGAGCTCCACATCGGACTACTATTGGGATACTAGGCTACACTTGCGTATTTTGGGATTTCTTTAATGATCTCATTTTTACTGATATTTTTGTTATATTGTATTTATATATATATATATATATATATATATGGTTTTGTTTTATTTATAAATATTTTATAAATGTTTTAAATAAATATTTGGATAAGTCGCGTAGAATGTCTGTACACAGAGGCTTGCGCGAGATGGGTCAGGTTTCCATAGACAGTTCGCCTCGTACGCCGGTCACGGATCCGACTATGGGTCATGACAAAACCAATCATTTGTCTGGATGGATGTTTTCTTAAGAGCAAATTGAAAGGGCAGTTATTAGTTGCATGTAGATGATATGTTATGGATCACTTTTTTTTTTGCAAAAGGATGCGCCATTATTGACACTAAGACAAAATCAGCAGTGAGGTTGTTGTTGTCGCGGTGATTGCGATGCTGAAACCGCTTGTCCCGGAGAGCCACTTCCTCCTCCTCACGATCGTCATACTCCTCCTTATGAAGCAGCATTACATGTTGCTTCTGTAGTTGATATGGCTCCACTTCCATTGTTGTTTCAGACTGAGAGTGAAAGTCGCTGCTACAGGTTGCTCCGAATTCCGAAACGCTTTTATAATGTAAAATTTGTAGTTTTTTGTTTATGGGAGAAGTGGTAGAGTAGAGTAAATAGCACTGATAGGTAACTCCGTCGGATCTGATTTCGAGTTGGCAATTTTAAGTCAAAACAAAAAGAAATATTTTAAGGAGTGGTGAAATGAAAGTGATGTGTGGTTGTTGGGTTGAATTTATGAATGTAAAAACAAAAGTAAACTCAACTATATCCTTAGGTGTATTCAACAATAGGAGGTGAGGTGTATTTATTTTGAAGCAAACATATATTAATCTAGATTGTTCACATGTTTATTTTATCGATAAAGATTTACGTGTTATTATATTTTACTATTACTTCGTTTGTTGGTTGGATAGTTGCTCGCATTTATTCCCACCAGCTCATCGTTTCTCACAACTCCGCATCGCATTACGCATTTCCCCTTTTTTTTTGCAGCAATAAGGGAAGTCGGAACTACCGGTAGTAGTGGTACTATTGTTGAGCGTGACTATATAAGCAAATATTATCCGCCATAGAATGCCGGTTTACTCGGTGGTAGTCGATGGAACTCACCACGACACTCGCTAAGAGTCAACGTTTTAGCCAATAGACCGTAGGAATATCGAAGCCAGTAAGGAAGGCAGGTGGGTCTCGAACCTGAGTTGATTGGCACGGGATATTGCTCATTCCGCTGGATCACCTCCCGGGAGGTGCATTATGCATTTCCCTTGAAACATCTTTCCTCACATAAACAAATCCCATGAGCCTTGTTTTTAAAATGAATTATCTTCTTTATTCTTTTGAGCTAATGATACATCATAATTCATATGCATCATTTGCAAATATAAATTTGTGAATTCATCATTCCTGCCTCTAAATCATGACCAAAAAATCCTTCCACTCTATATCATGGCCAACGCTCCCTTAAAAGGCTGGCTTGGCTCCAACTAAAGCACAGATAATTATACAGTAGAGTAGGCGATCAACATTATACTAATGTACTCTATTGAATCATGTGTCATGCGTTAATATCAATGAAAAAACCTAGTCGGAGATAAAATTACTTTATTTTGTTTTTGGATTTTGTGATAATGTTGCATCCTCCAGAGGCTTAATGACAACAGGGAACATCCTCAAACACACCCAATTCATCTCAATTCCCACCATTTTGATGGCAATATTAATTGGTAGGAAATGAATGGATAATGAGCTTCCACACACTTATTCCAATTACATCTCCTGATCCTGAACGGTTAATTACAGGGCCACCAATACCACACTGCCCTGCAAACAGTGATTAGTTACATGAACAATCCCCCCATACAACTATAAATTTTAAATAAAATGACCGCTTAAAATAAAGCAAATTTTCCGAAAAAGACTTGTTAATATGAAGAATTGAGTTTGATGAAAACATAATATTAATGAATATTATAGAAAAGGTTGGAGCAAAGAGCAATCCACTTAGATGAATGAAATGAGCAAAACTTAGATAGAGAGTTTGTTACTTTAATTATACAAAATATGAAAATATGAAGTGGCTAAAAAGTGGACAGATTCGAGTAACAATAACCACAACTTACTCAGGTAGCATTAAGTTCTAGGAGGGTTAGATTTTAAGATCTTACTTGAGTAACCCATCGTTTTTCATGAATAACACATGATTCCAGAGAGCGAAAATTGAGTTACTTGAGTAACATCTTGTCTTACGTGAGTAACACACAAAGACAGAAAACCCGAACAAATCCATTCTTACTCAAGTAAACAAAAACTTCACTTGAGTAACAAGTGGTTTTGGGGGATTGAAATTTTTAGCCTTTACTCGAGTAAACCATGTTCCATTTGAGTAAAGCGGTTAAACATGAGATCAAGATTTCTAACCATTTGTCCACTCAAGTAAACTGATGATTCAATCAACTTGAAAAAAGGTCAATGTGAGCAAAAAATGTTGTCAAATGATTTATTTGAGCAGCTCAACATCTCACTTGAGTAACTTGCATGTCAAAAGCATTAAAATTTATTTTTTTTTCTAATGGCCAGGTTGACTCTCCAACAGTCAGAAACGGTAAAATGAAGTTTCAAACCCTATAAAAGGGTCTTTCTCATTAGATACCAAGGTTAAAAGGTTTGGAAACATTTTGCTACAACTCCCTTCATTCAAGAACACAATTTTACTCCTTCTACCTTAGATTAAAGCATTCAACCTCACTTGCATATCTTTGCTTCTTTGTCTAAAAATTTTCAATTTCTTTGTTGAGAGTGTTTAGGTTTCTTGTTTAGCCTTAGAAAACAAGAGAGTGCAATAGATTTTCTTATTGAGTCTTTGAAAAATAAGAGCGTAAAAAGTTTCCTTGTGATCCATGAAAAGAATAGAGATTTGTAAATGTTTCATTGTGATCCTAGAAAACATAGTTGGAAAAGGTCCTCTTGCATCTTTGAAAGAGCAAGAGAAGTTGCAAATGTTTTCCTCCATCCAAAAGTGAAAAAATTAGTGGTTTCAAACTCTCAAAAGTGCTTGAGGAATGAATGTTGGTCAAAGAGGACCAAATCAATGTAAACCACGACTTGATCTCTTTATCCTTATTCTATATACATTTCTCGTTTATATGCTCGATTTATATGTGTGGTTGAATTGGATTGACTATGAATTAAGTGTTTTAATTGCTTTCGCTTACTAAATTTTTTACTTGTGTGTATAAAAGTGTTTTTAAGAATATTGAATGTGATACACTCTTCTCACTTACATGAATTTGACTATTATACCCTCAAAGGCGTAGCATGCCATGCATAGTTTGGTAGTTTAGTATTCTAAAGTGGATCATTCTCATGTCTACCCTAATTAGCGTTTAAATGCTACTCCTCGACAGCGACGACAAAACTTTGACTGTTTTCTCTCAATTGCCGACAAATTACAGTATTTTTTCGGCACGAGGCGCAAAATTACATCGTGTGCCATGTATTTCTCACCAGTTGCAATAAATAATCATTTGCCAGAAATGGCTAAAAATATGACAATTTTCTTCCTACCAGCTACAAGAACATTCGATATATATACTCCCACAAGAATTCTCATTTACTGACCATTTCCCTTAGATACTTATTTTCCACTTCTCACTCATGTACTCTCCATTTGGTTAGTGTAGTAACTGGCCAAGTCCATCCTCGTCCAACGTTTTAGCAAAATAACATCACAATGTAACAAAAGCCACCTTAAGAACCTTTGGGCCCTAGGCAAAATAATTGGGATAAGTACACAATTACACTAAATTAGAATGCTATTTTTTAAGAATAACATATAAATTTGTAAGTATTGAGAATGTCGCTTTATATTTACTATATATCAAAATGTCATTTAAAAAAACCACGAGAAATTGTCACATTTTCTCCAAAAATTGAGTTTTTTCTTGAGAAATTGATTTTTTCTAAAAAATTATTCTTAATCCTGATTGTACTTTAGGTTCACAACGGTTCATAATATTTCATAATAGAGTACACGACTCATATTTTTTGAAAAGTCCAAGTAATTTTTTTCTTAATTATTTTGTTTAAAAATTTCAACAAATTTAGCAATTTGTTTTTGGTTCACAATAGTTTCACATTTATGGTATTTTTTTGTTTGTACAATTTATATTTTAAAAGATTTACAACGGTTCACAATGGTTCACATAATTATTATTTTTTTTTAAAGTATGGATGAATTTTTTTAACTTTTTTTAGAAAATTTAAACGAATTTGACATTAAAAAATATTTTTAGGGTCGATTTTGACATTGACAATGGTTCACAAAATAATATACATTTTTTGTGAACCATTTTGAACTAAAAAATAATAAATTTACAATTTGTGATTTGGTTCACAACAGTTCACAAAATAGTTTACACAATACATTTTTTAAAAAAAGTCTAAAAGAATTTTTTAATTATTTTTTAGACATTTTAAAAGAAAATTTTCTTTTAAAATATTTTTTTAGAGTATATTTTGACGTTCACAATGGTTCACAGAATAATTTACATTATATTATACATTGTTGTGAACCACTGTGAACAAAAAAAAATGTTTTTTTAAATATTAAAATGAATTTTAAAACAACAAGTTCAGCAACATTTAAAAACAACAAATTCAGGGATATTATATGCAAAAAATAGCATGTTCAGGGACTTAAAAATAATTTTACACTAATTCATGAATTATAGGGTTTATGCGGCTGGCTCGCTGCCTACACAGTGAACTATAGCCTCAACATAAACTTCCCACTGCCGCCATACACGCACGCCGCCACCTCTCTCCAGTTGGGACACATCCTTCCCGTCGCTCTCCAGCCGCAACGCGTCTTCTACGATCGACGACGAGTGATGAGAAAGACGAGCGACGACGATCGACAAAGAGAGAGAGAGAGGCAAATCGATGGAGAGGAGCGACGGAGGAGAGAACATGGAGAGAGATCGGCGAAAAGGAGTGGTGGAAGACAAAGAAAGGTTGTGGGGTGGGGAGCGCACAGAAGGGAGAGAGGCGGTGTGGTGGCGGAAGGGAGAGAGGCGTTGGGTAGCTAGGGTTTGGGTGGTGGCTAGTGGCAAGGGTTTAGGGTGGAGAGAGAGAGAGAGAGAGAAAAAATTTCAAAAATAAAATGACAAATTAAAATTTATATAAAAATTAATTTGGCATTTTTAAAACCTTGTTTCAAAATCATGGTATTCTTAAAAACCAAACTTAAAAAATGACATTGTTGTAGTATTGAAACATATGGTGTTATTTTTAAAAATCATGGCCCAAAAATTGATATACTGTGTAATTAGCACAAAGTAATTTTAGAGGTCTTTTATTAATGGGATTTTTACATAATTACAGAGATTAAAAATTAATTTTACAGATTCACCATGCCAATTTTTGATATTACGCGCCCCAACAGAATTTCTAAATTACATTTTTATGTACTTGTATATATGTTATTTATATGTTGTATATATGTTGTTTATATGTATTATACATATTTATATGTTGTATATATATTGTATATACAAGTTACAAACATAGTATAAACAATTTATAAAATTAATATTTGTATGTTCTGCATCTCTGTAAAAGATATACAAGTTACAAACATAGTATAAACAAGTCATAAACGTAGTATATACAAGTTACAAACATAGTGTAAACAAATCATAAACATAGCATAAACGTAGTATATACAAGTTACAAACATAATATAAACAAGTTATAAAAATAATACTTGTATGTTCTGTATCTCTGTAAAAGATATACAAGTTACAAATATAGCATAAACAAGTTATAAACAACACTCTAATTTTTTTAAAACATAACAAAACCAACAGAATATCAACAATATTCCAACAACATATAAATAAGAGTCAGTAAATTTGAAAATATGTATTTATGAAATTGAAAATATCAAAAAATAAATATGTAATA
>CAODLS012035907.1:0-11173 GCA_948243855.1 Flueggea neowawraea
GGGTTTTGATATGCTTTTGTGTAGTGTTTAGGGTTTTGTTTTATGTATTTTTGTTTTTTAGTCTATCAAATTATAATTTTGTATGAAATTGCATTAAGCTTAAAAATAACAGGTTTGTACATTTATTGAGACTTATGAAGACTTTTGAATACTTTTATAAACTTGATGAACACTTCTGTAGACTTATGTACACCTTTGAACAATTACAATTTAGTCATGTCATGTATGCTTTCTATACACTACACTGGCAAGTATTAAATAAATTAAATTAAAATCCTAAAAACATTATTAATCGATAAAAAACTACATCTATTAAGGTCTTCAGAGATCTTCAGAAGGTCTTCAGATGTCTTTAGAAGGTCTTCAAAAGTCTTCAAAAGAGAGTTTTTATTTTTATTTTTTATAATAAATTTGATTTAATCTAATGTCTTTCTCTAGATGTCTCCAAAAAAGAGTTCACAGTTTTTTTATAAAAAATTAATTTAATCATATTTCGGTTTACACAATATTTACAAATTTTAAGTTAATTTAATGATAATTAATTTGGTATACAAAAGTATATAAATTTTTTTAAAAATTTACAATGGTCTTCGAAAGTCTTCAAATGAGGTCTTTAAAACTCTTCGAAGGTCTTCATAAGAGGTCTTCGAAGGTCTTCAAATGTGTTAGAAGGTCTACAAAAAATCTTTAAAGGTCTTCATAGGTCTTCAAAAGGTATTTAGAGGTCTTCAAAGAGGTATTCAAAAGGTCTTCGCAAGTCTTTAAAGGAGGTCTTCGAAGATCTTCAAAGGTCTTCGTACGCCTTCAAAGTAAGTCTTCGAAGGTCTTCAGGAGTCTTCAAAAGGTATTAGGTCTTCAAAAGTGTATGCAACATCAAATTCAGATTTCCGCCGCCGTCAACATTAGATCATCTTTATCACCAAGACATGCAGTAATAATTTGACAAAATCAAACCTGCAAAAAACCAATCCTCAAAATCATACACATAATTAATTAACACAAATTTCTTCAATTTTAGACAACATAAAAAAAAAATAGATTGCATATATGAACTTTTAATTTTTACCAACAATTTCAGAAAGTACATAATTTTTTATACAATAATTTTTTATACAACATTTTTTTCTTCATAAAATCATATTGTAGTCCGTCGTCGCTCCCAAATCCTCCCACTCAAGTAAATAATTCATTGCTTTCCATGAATGCTCCCAAATCAACTGATCTCATCGTCATAATAGCATAACCAACTGCAATAGCCTAAAATAAAAATTCAAACACAAGAACACCATTACACATTCATGGCATCTTCAAACAAGCATATAGCAAGTATAAAAATTAGATTTTTTTTTTTGAAGACCTCAAAAACGACGGAGAAAACAATGAGGTGTCTGGTCATCTTCATCCAAGTAAGGGATCAACACTTCATTCTAGCTAACATTGTAGCTTCTTCTTTCGAAATGTGTTGCAATTGCTTCTCAAAATCTCCACCCAAAACCTAGATTTTCCACCGCCCGTTGCGTTGCGTCTTGTCTCGTCACATATCTGTTCGCGGATGGTAATAGAGGCAAAGAGAACGAAGAGTAACAGTTGAAAAGAGAGCGAAATAGAGAGAGAGAGAGAGAGAGAGAATGAAGCAACGAACAAAGAGAGAGAGATGACAGAAGAGAACGAAACAAAGAGAGAGGTTGAGATAGTAGAGAGAGAGGCGGTGAAGGAGAAGAAGAAACGAGATCTGGCAGAGAAGAAGAGAAGACGATAGAGGAAGAGGCAAAAAACAGGGGTGAGGGGAGAGAGAGAAAATAAAGAGAGAGAAAAAATAGAGCAGATGTCATGAAAAAATAATATTTATTTGATTAAATTTAGTATTTTTAAGAAACGAATTGAAAAAAATGGCATACTTCAACTTTAAACTTAGAAATATGATATTTAAATGATTACTAAACTATAAGTGATTTTTATGAAAATTTAAATTTTAATTAGGACAGTCAACATAATTAACTCCTCAAACATGGGATGCATGATCCAACCCCATTTGCACAAATTTATTGACTTTTACTAGATTCACTATCCACATCATTATAAACTACTTATTTGTTTTATACTTTTTTAATGTGGGATTACTTTCCCAGCAGATTAGAACATTTATTTTTTTATAATCCAGAAAATGAATCCCAATATACCCTCTAACATTACAAGGCGCAAGATAATAAACTGAAATTTAGTTAAAATATAATATTATAGACTACATAGAGTAGTTTGATAATTATGAATGAACATAAACTAGAAACATGGTTGTAGAAAAGGCCTTACGCTTGCATATCTCTCAAGAATGCTTAATTAAGTTAAAATTGTACACACATACATAAAGCATATCAACATTAGAATTTTAGAAGAGAAATCTACCTAGTGGTTAGATTTTTAAAAAAAATGTCTCGTTTCAGTCTTGTTGTTCCACCAACTCCATGAGATGAACGTGGTAGATATACAAAACAAACAGAGCCGGAAAATCATATTATAGATTGATGATTGATGAGATGATCGCACCACCGATGAGAGAGGGGAGAACTTCTTTATGGTGTAGTGAAGGAAGGGTTTATATCAAACCCTAATGCAATTGTTGTGTTGTGGTAGATCGTTGTCGCTTTTTTTTATCAAAGCCTATTCAAGGTCTCCTAGCATTTTGGATTTTAGAGGATTTGTCTGATAGATTAGTGATGTTACTCAGTAATAAAATCCACTAAATACATTTAATATTGTAAAACGTTACAATAAGTTAATGACGCTAATCAATTCATCACCTATAAATAATTTTCAGAGGCAATTTGTCAAGGTACGTTCTACTAGACACTCATATCAATACTCTGCAATAAATTTATACTAATTTGAGCGTCGAAGATTCTTTTGGGGAGCAACCCGACCTCATCGTCTTTTGTGCTTTCAGGTTCTAAGGTTTTAAGGTGACGTTCACGTTTTTCGAGTGTTTGAGTTCTTCGAATTCTTATAATTATTGTTGTTCATTTCTGAAGCAACAATAATTAGCGTCGTATGTGGGATAAATGAACGAAGGGCCTTGCTTATTGTTGTTCAATAGAAAACAATACGGATCCTGCTGATGCAAACTGTGCAAGGATGATGCAGTCAAATCGAGAATCTACCAGACGATACAGAAGAAGGAAACAACAACTTCTTGCTTTTGAAACACGGGTTGGTCAAGTAAGGGATGAGCGTACTTCACTATTGTCACGCTATTCCGATATCAATAAAAAGTGTGATGATGCTTCCGTTAACAATAGAATTTTGATGGCTAATATCGAAACACTAAGAACCAAGGTGTGTCACTTTTTATAATGCATTTCAATATCTCGTTTGTGTTAAGGTTTTCAATTTTCAAAATTATTTGACAAACAACTGCATTACTTATGGGCATACGTTTAATACTTCTTTTAATAGCCTAATTAAAAACTCAATTTGTGATGTTTTAGCCCTGCGTTTTCTTCAAGCAAGAATTTATAATAACTCAATAAAATTTTGGAAATGAAATTCAGTGATATTTAGTTTAAAAATATTGGGACCGAGCTGATCTCCATATATTTAATAAATATTTTCGTTTTCTTGTATATGTTGGTTTTTTGAACTTTATATTTAGAGATTGCGTAAAAATACTATTCGTATTACAACGTTTAATTGAGTTGCGATCAATAGAAGAACAAAAGGACTTGGTGCAACTTTTGGTAGCTGAAAAAGGTCTGTGCCCTCTATTATTGGCTAAAGTGCTTCACTATCCATTAATATTTGTTGAGGGATGAACAAAATAGTTATAAGAAGTCCAGTAGCAATCAGTTGCTCAACTCCATTACGGCATTTGCTTTCGTTGAATTCTTTCTCAAAACATAAGTGTGAAAAAAGAAAGGCACATGCATTTATGCTCTACAAGATCTGATTTTGTGTTTGCGTGTGTCACTGCACATAATTAATGGTGGATCCCTCCTAGATTTCAATCAATGAAATTACTTGATAAGTCAATAATTTGATCGTTTTGGATATGGTGCTTCTCATTTTCTTTCGTTACAAGGAAAGCACTACTATATAGCTGCAAGGGAAAAGAGCAGGTTAAATTTCATGACTGGTCTTGCACGAGTGGCTTAACCACCATTCAATCCATATTGTTCAATTTTTTTTTAATTCTTTTTCTCAGGCAGTTAAAAAATTTGTTGTAATTTGATAAATTGCATTTATGCTTTTTCCGTAGAAGTGCTAACCTTACCTGATGAATTCATATGTTGCTGGACTTATTTTATGTTGACCAAAATTATCAGGTAATATGTTGTATGAACTTTCTACGTTAAGATGGCTGAAGAGCAAGATTAAACGCATCACAGGTATAAACCCAATGCTCATGGCCAGGTACAACATGTCTGGCATGGAAATGCAGTTTTTCGGCGGCCAAATGAATGCATCCACAAATGTAGGTTTATCGATGCCGCCAAGTTGTGGCCATTTATTCCGTCAACATGTTCCTGACATCAACCCTGCTACGCCAAATCTTCACAGACTAACTGGTTGGGGCGCTTTGGCCAAATTTTTGGGAGATTTTACATTCCACAGCAACTTGGAAATCCTTTTTCGGGTAATTTTGGCTGCCGTGATTTGGAATTCCTAACCTCTGAAATCCCAAAGCCGTTATCCGTATTATGGTATGATTAATAGCTACTTGTTTAACCTATTGATAAATCATTAAACTATTGTCCTATCTTTCAAATTGATAGTATTAAAATAGGAATTATTGAGATGAATTCTGAAAAATTATACTTGCACCATGAGAATATAGCCTTTACTTCTGAGTTTTTTATTGCTTCTCCAAAATTCTCTTCAAGCTGAATTTAGGAATGCATAATAATCATCTTTTTTTAAAAAAAGAACAAGAGAACTTGGTGGTTAACCACACAACATGAAAAGAGTCAGCTAGAAACCGGGCATTGACTAATGATAAAATGCTAATACGTGTGACAAGTGAAACCCCAAGTGGTATTGTCATAAACGCACACGGCAGATTATTCACTAAGAAGTGTGGCAAGTGAAACCCCAAGTGGTATTGTCATGAACGCACGCGACATATTATTCGCTAAGACGTGTGGTAAGTAAAACCCCAAGTAGTATTATCATGAACGCACGTGAAAATTTATTTGCTAAAGCATGTGGCAAGTAAAACCCCAAGTGGTATTGTCATGAAGGCCATAAAGATAGTGAATATAAAAGCTTGCAAGAAATCAGATTCTCACCATGAAAACAAGCGATAAAAAGATAGATTGTGATGTGTCAATAAAGCATATAGCTCGCGGGAAACCAGGCGCTCATTGTAGAACACATACAGTGGAAAATTGAACATTATATATAGTCATCAAACATGTAGGAAACTGAGCGTTGACTAGTGACATTAGTAATGAGACATTAAAGTACCATAGGGTAAAAGCTTGCTAGAAGGTAGGCACCCATTGTCGTCTTGAATATCATGTCATAGAGACTACGAGATGCACAGTCATAATTTTCTACTCTTATCTCTGGATAATTCGAAGAAAAGAGTGGGAGCAATTGATGAGACATGAGTAAAAAGATCATTGAACTTATTAAATTTTGAATTGTAACGGTGACTTTACAAAGAATATCATCAATGACAAAACGTTATAAAAACAATCATCAATGACAAAATGTTATAAAACGTAACATTAAGATCATTTATTCACCATCATGCTATATATAGACATGAGGATTATTTTCAAGGGGCAGTTTTCTACTCAATTCTTATATTTTTTGTTAAATTCTTTACTGACTTGAGCGTCGGAGACTCACTCGGGGAGCAACCCGATCTCACTTTGTTTGTGTTCGCAAATTTCAAGGTGTCGTTCGAGTTTTCCAACCATTCGTGTTCTTTCTTTACTTCTTGTTAAAATCGAGGCAACAACACATATAAATAAACTTCTATGCTTCATTTCTTTTAGGAGATAGAATAGTGGCACCTAAAAAAAATAAATTAGATCTTAGATTAGTTAATTGAGTAGAAGTGGTAAAAAAAAAAAAGAAAAAATGATTTGTTTTTCATGATTAAAACACATCAAATATGCCGCTAGAATATACTTTGAACAAATGAGGGATTTTTTATTTTACGTTTGGAAGTTGGTGTAAGAAAAACAAAAATACAATTACCCTTAATTATTTTATGTTGTTTCTCAAAATATTTGAAGTTGAATGTCTCCTCAAATCCTATAAAATAATAAAAATGAGGAAGGAGAGATTGTTTGGTGCCCTATTGGTGCGCAAAGGACTCATCTTTCTGGGGAATTCGACTAAGACAGCTTGTCGTGCATGTGTGAGGTTTAGATAAAATTATTGTTACCAAACACCTATGATTCCCTTGGGGATTAGCTTGGAGATATGTCTATTGACTTCTTGAGAGGAGATTTCGGTGTATCATTTGAGATGTTAAGAAATGGAAGAAATTTAGTGAAGAAAGGAAGAAAAGAAAGTTGCAGAGAATTCCAAAGATGAAGAATAACAGCATTGAAAATGCAAAGAAGATGGCGAAATGGGGAAACGACCGCGAGTTAAATTTATAGGGGCACACCTTAATCATGGCGAAGTCAATTTGTGTGGCTTCACTCCACTCAATGACTTAATTTGAAGAGACATATGTTTCTCACATGTAATGCACAGGACACGTGACACATTAAAATAGTTGTTGTTCTGAGAATCAAAGCATATATGGAGAACCTCCTGGGAGGTGGCTCAGCGGTAGGGGCTCTGGCTCGTGCACCTGGAGATCAGGGTTCAAGACCTAGCGTCTTCCCTAATTTTTGGGGTAAGTTTCCGATTATTCCCGTGGATTTATTCTGCTGCTGCTCCTAGCGGGTGTCGTCGTGACTGATTACCCCGGCTATTGCCGTGCAAAGAGACATTCCACGGCGAAGAGTAAGTGTCTGCATGGTCACGCCCAGCAGGGGTAGTGTCACTACTGGTAGCCCTCGGCTCCCTTTTTGATTGAAAAAAAAAAGCATATATGGGAGGATTTAAGTTGCAATGCTGCATTTTGCGTTTGTTTGACTGGATGCACATATGGATGACCTAACATGACTGAAATAGCAATCCAGATGGGAGGCTTTGAGGCTGAGGCATCGAGAAGCTTGAGATTGACACGAGAAGTGAGGCTTGGGAGAAGTTAGCTCAAGATAATAATGTCTGCCTTGAAAGTTAACACATATCAAGAGCAAGCTTCGATAGAGGTACTTTGGTGGATGTGATCAAGTTCACATAACGCACAAAGCGTGGACATGCAAAACATGGTTATTTAACAATCATCACATTTTCTTAGGTGGATGTAGTGGCGGAGCCACCAAGGGACCAGTGGATGCCGGGGCACCCATTGGCACCGGAGAATCGCCGTTAGAGCCCCCATCAAACGGCAAGAAGGAAGGGCCGCCATTGGAGGTTGGAGACGGAGCTTTTTAGAGTGAAGAAGACGAAGCACAAGAACTGGACTCCTTTTTTATTTTTAAACCACAAGGCAAAATGACTTTATTTAGTTCTGTGGTTTAAAAAAAATCAGTAGGACGAAACGATTGAAATTAAAAAAAAAAATAAGTGACCAAACAAAACGGTGCGTTTTGCCCCGGTTACTAACACCAAAACCTGGTGCCCGACACTCCCTCACCACGCCGCACCAGTTCCCTTCCCCATCTCAGATTAAGAGCATCATCTTCCACGGTTCCACCCACGCTGACACACTCCAGAGCTCTACGCCGCCTCGCGTCGCCTATCCTTCCATCTCCCTGGTAAGTTAGCCGGCATCATAAATTTGTTTTTGTGATGATTTATTGTTATGTTTATAAAATTTCTTAAAAATTAGAATCAATTTTGTTATGATTTATCATTAAGCATTTTTTCCCCCTGTTTTGATACCCCAATCTGTATTTAAATCAACATTGTTCTTTATCTCTAGTTTATTTTTTTTGAGAATGGAGGTTGAGAATGGATGGAGAATGTGAGTAGGAATTGCCGGTGGTTATCTTTATAGATGCGACACTAGTTTATGTTTCAATTATTTCTTATTTTAGGGAGTTACGCTGTGTGGTTAATGATTAGGTACTGATTTGCTTTCTCTGTATTTTTTTTCCTTCATATTCTTTGCTGACATATCTGCAGATATTTTTGTTCGATCATGTTTATGACAAGATTCATTGGGACGACATTCTTTGCTGCTGCCAAATCTGAAACCTCTGCAACAGGTGCTATTGCATTTTTATTGTTCTAATTTTCTGCAATTTATGACAACTTCATCTGATATGTGTGCATGTTGAGTCTCGCACAAAGTTGTTTCACTAACTGTGCAGATTAATTTATGAGTGACGCCTGTGGAGAATGTTCTCTGCTTGAAAACTTGCATTGTTATTAAGTTAGAGAATCAAAAGAAACAAATGATTGGATCAAATATTTGTCGTGTAAACCTTGTTTCCATTCAGGTCGGAGTTGGAAGGCTTCTGAGCTGCGCCTGAAGTCTTGGGATTAATAAGTTATGGTATGTTCTGTTATAGGACAAGAACATGCTAATGAACCAATGCCAGATGCTTCAAGCTCAAAACCTAAGATTTCTCAATCCAGAGCGCTTACTGAAGGTATATTTCTGTCCCAATCCAAGCAGACTTGTAAATTTTTTGCAGCTGATTCTTATTCTTTACATTAATTTCCTTGAACACCGTAAGTACCGTTTGTTAAAGATATACTTCTAACAACATTTTTTTTCGTACATATCACTGAGCGAAAAATTTGGCTAAGTAAATTCGACTCCATTTAGTCAAATTCTTGGCTCCGCCACTGGGTAGATGAGGTAGTTTCTCTAAGGAAAGGTGGGCAGTCACAATACTAAAGACTCCACTGGCACGACGGGTATCAACTACTTCAAACATATATAAAAAAAAAAAAAAGTGGAAATCAGAAGAGACAGAGATTGCACATTCAACACTCAAACTTAGTATTTTGCATTTCTGAAGTTTCCTTTGTTTCAGCTATAACTTAGTCATAATTGTAAGCAAACTCAGAATTCCAACTGTTTGCAAGTGATCATGATTCATGGCAACGAATAATTGCTTTCGAATTTCCCCTTATGATTGATCATTTTGTGCAATATAATTCAGTTCCGTTGGGCAAAGTGTCATTTATTTTTGATAGTTAATTCCTTTATCACTTTAATCATCCCACCTTAATGTCTTAAGTTGTTAAGCAATGTCAAACCCTTTAAAGCATTAAAGTATTTGATTAAATTTCGAGTTTCCGTCGAACAAATACAAAAGAGCGTGAACAAATAATAAAAAGTCAATAGAGTAACCAGATTTCTATGTCATTTATTATATAATTATATTGCTAAACAAGCACTGAGATTATAATTTCGGACGCTAAAAAATGAAAGAATAAATTTTGAGCAAAAATCAAAACCAAAATGTCAACTTTTAAATGAATCGGTAGTTCTCTTTCAAAAATAACCAACATATAATACTGTTGGGTTGGTATAAATACAGAATAGCTGAATCTGTAAAGCAAGTGCACCGTAAACTCAAATCTAAGTGTCATAGCAAGCAAAACCATTAAATCCTACCTAATTAGGGTTAACTGAATTTTAGGGCATTTTCAATGGTTTAAATTTAAAATGGTCTTATCCAATGTTACATCACTATTTTTTATTAATTTTTTTATTAAACTATTTCTCTTTAATAGTTTACACTATCATTAGATCTGTAATAGAATATACTATTAATTTACTTTTCTTTTAATTTTCTTTTACAATATATATTATATAAAGTATATTTTTTCACACAAATAATTTAATATTTTTAATAGTAAAAAATGACATATTCTACAAATAACACGATAATCTATTTGCATAAATTTAATTATTTTAAATATGAAAAAATATCCTTTCATTCAAATAATAAACATAGTTATAAAAAATATGTTAATGATTTAATTGAATAAATTCTGTAATTTTTTCATAATGTTATAGACAAAAGATTGTGCATACCTCAAAAACAACACTGATCCCAATACATATTTTTTTGGCTATTAAGTGTCGCTGACTCAAAGCTTTGAAGCCACTTCAGGGGAGTATTGGCAGCACCATTGATGCAGTGAGATCAGCACAGAGTAATTACAGTGCAAATGGCACCTACAATTCCAACGTATATTAAAAAGCATTGGAAACTGAAGCTATTGTGTCAGCTTCGCAATATTGATTTCTTCTTGACAAGGTCACCCAAATCGACCTAGAATTTTAACCATTTGTACTACCTGTTCAGACCTCAAAATAAAATCCTTTGACATCGATTTTCATCATCAATTTCACAACTAATGTTGTAGAAACCGGTGACACAAAATATACTACTAACTTAGAATAGAAGCGACTTCTTGAATGTACTGATTCATACTCTAGTAAAAATTAATGCAGAAAAAATCTTTTTATAAATAAATGTTTTGAATATTTAACAATGAATTACCACAAAATAAATAATATATTGATTCAAAGAGTAACTTGTCATTGTAAAAATTAATTACTCTTGTTCTATGTATGTTACTGATATCTAAAAATTCTTGAAATATCTTCTATTCTGCTTATCGCATATATTTTTAAACCAAAAACCTCATAATTTTAAAAAAATGAATGCTCATGAATAGAAACTATCCAACTCAAAAATCATTTAAATGATTTTGATCTTTACTTGTAATATTTATATAAGTATATACGAATAATTATACAACCAAGAATAAATTAAAAATGTCAGATTGATTTTTTATAATTTTTATATATAGTAGTCAGTAAATTACACAGAAAAAGCTTTCATAAATTCTCTTACTCTTTAGCCTTACAACTACAAAGAGAAACATCCTTTTTATCAAAATGACCACCTAATTTTACACCACTAATTAATAATACATACTTTCATGTTTGATTTTTGTGAACCAAAAGACCCACGAGTCACGGCAACTTATACCCGACCCAACCTGCTAGTTCAAGAGGCTCAATGTGTTCAACGATTTGACATGAGAGACTTTATGGAGCTGAGGAAGATGACTGGTTTGGAGGGTCGGAAGTGAATGAAGGTACTTGCAATTGGGACAAGCCGGACATGTTTTC
>CAODLS012035998.1:0-10847 GCA_948243855.1 Flueggea neowawraea
ATATATTATACCATAAACTCTATACACTAAACTAGTACACACTAAATGTTATTAACATTAAGTAATATACATATTAAATGCTATTGATTTGAAAAGAGGCCAATTCAAGTTTCACAAAGCATCTATGTGAGTGCAAATGTAGTCTTACCATGAGTTTTGAAAAGTTACGAGAATAAATTATTAACTATTGATGCTTCATGTCTAACTCTAATTAAGCTATCTCTAATTTAATTTTGTGAGAGTCTTCTTTTCTATTGGTTCAAGATATTAAGATACTCTTTTTCTCTCGATATTTTCAAAGCTCTATTAAAATAAAATTTTTAAAAACAATAGTGTTATCAACTATCAAAAAATAATATATTAGTGATTATAATTAAAAAAATTACATATAAAAGTAGATATTTGCATGATCTTTATTCTTTGCTTTTGCCGAAATAATAATCCAATTTCTTTGCTTTATTCTCTAAAACTACATCGTTTCCTGTTCATTCACATGTCACAATTAACAATCTGAACCCACAATTCACAAACCCTAAATCTCACTCTCATAATCACTCACTTTCGCCGCCTTTCACTCACTCTTGCTTGCCTCTCACTCTCGTCGCCTCTCGCTCTCACCATTGACACTCACCAATCGAAGCTCTCTTTCACAGTCAACACTCACCCACCGAAGTTACCACCGTCATTGACACTCAACAACAATAGCAACAAAGGTTTCATCTTTTCTCTTCAATGTTTGACATGTATGAGCATCTCATCACTCACCCACCTTAACTTTGCTCTTTCATTTCTAGGTTAGGAAACGTTGAAGACCCAGATCTAGGACTCTCCTCAACAACTGCAACAACATCAAGAACCCAGATCGACCGAGCTTGTAAGAACCCAGGAAACCTTTTTGTTTTTTCCTTTTAAACCCCTTTTGGTGTATTGTATTCTTGTTGTTTTTGTTGTAATGCTGATTTAGTGGTCTATTGTTTTTGTTGTAATACGAGCCGAGCCAAGCTTCAAAACGAGCTTTTGAATGAGTCAACCCGAGCTTCAAAATGAGTTGTCGAACGAGCCAATAACAAGCTTTAAACGATCTAAGCTCGCGAACATAAAAATCGAGTTTCAAACGAGCCGAACTCAAGTAGCTCGCGAACGCCAAATGAACAATTCGAGCTCGAACTCGAACACAAATTAAACCTCAAGTCAAGCTCGAGCTTAGTTTTTTTTTTTAGCTGAGCCAAGCTCGAACACTTGATTACATCCCTAAATTGGCAAAGAGATGAGATGTGTTTTGGTGTAGTTGGCATGAAAATGAGCAAGAGAGGAAGAGTGAAATCGGACTGGAATTAAAAGTGCAGCAGCAACCTATAACGGTGACGTTTTGGCTACTGCTTTATTTTGGGCAGCAACCAAAACGCATCGTTTGGTTGCTGTCACTTTTTTTTTTGTTCTCTCTCTCTCTCTCTCTGTTTTCTAATGGATACCTTTTTCATTGAAAGACAATAAAAATGTATACTCATTTTTTTTTTGTCAAATTCAAAGTGTTACATTAATAATACAATTTGAAAGATAATAAATTTTAATTAATAAAAGTCAGTGAATATAATTAGATATAAAATTGCAAAACAAGTAAAATATATTTAACAGAAATAACAAAATAACTATATTGACATGAACTAAATTATATTTATTTTACATTAATAAAATTGTTCTAAAAACAAACTATTTTAACGAGTTATAAAAACTTTGAAAATATAGGGTGTTACACCTCTTCTCTTCTCCGGCGTCTGTATAAGGGGGGTGTTAGAGACCTATTTGCAGTTGGAGTCTTTGGCTGCTATTCTACGTAGCTGATAAACATTATCTTCTGTTTAGTTACATATTAATTTCTTTTTAGTTATCGTCTTAGTGCTGCAACTCTCATGTATATAAGAACATTTTCCTATTGTTCCAATAATAAGATTGAATTTTCATCCAAAAGCTCTGACAGTATGAATTCAAAACCAATTTTGGGTTGAAATAACAACGACGACTTTGATAAAGAAAAAAAGGTGAAAAATTAGAGATTGAGTGTCTACAAATACGGATGGAATTATCTGAGAAGGGAAAGAAATTAAGATGGCTCTAGAATAGTCAACATGGAAGAAATGTGGCACATGAAAACAGTAGCCATAGGTTTTGTAAATGATTGGTGAAATGCTTTCTCAAACAGTGGACACATATTTAAAAAAGAAAAGAGAAAAAAAAAAGAAAACGACACATAGGAAGGACCACTAAATTTGTGGGCCTCAAAATCCATTACTTGCCGTATACATTTGGTTAACTTAATCAATGAATATTAAATATACATATGGTTAGGTTAATCAATGAATATTAAATAATAGAAAAAGGAGAAAATAACACATAGAATAATTAAATGCTATAATGGATGATCAATGTACATTTTTCAACTAATTATTGCTAATGTACACTACTTATTTATTTTTTTATTTTAATTTATCTTGAAATTTGAATATATTTTCTTTATCTAACTCTAATTCAATTTTTTATTGATAAATTAATATAAGTAGAAAATAGTTGAATAATAATTCTTTATATATAATATTATAGAATATACCAAAAAAATTAAAATTTTAATTTTATTGACCAAAATCACTACATAATTCCTGGCATTCGATAATATTACAGTCGAAAATTTTATTCTTCACAGGTTTCAAAATACAAAAACAAAATTTCATAAATGTTTATGTACAAAATATATTATGTAACAAGTACGGAGACGACTGCAAATATAGTATGAGTAGAATGAGACTGTCTTTATATTTGATCCATATTCGTATAATAAAATGTTAATAATATTTGTTTATAAATTAATATTCGATAAAAATGAGTAATATTCGTGTTAATTGAATATGAATAATTAAAGATGGTAGCGGATGAGGAGACAACCCATTACCATTCCATCCCTAGTTTTGGTTGTGTTGAGGGCTACTTAATTGTCATTTGTAAAACACAATATGTTTCATCAAACAAAATTTGGACGAGGCATAGAACAGAGAACTTAATTACAGTAAGGTTGTTACATTATTTTATGGATGGATGAAAGGAAAAATAATTCCACTCTCACGAGAAACTGCCATTCAAACGCAAATAACATAGCATCGCCTATTCTCTGAACACATCACTCTTTGCCACATAGTTTCAAAAGAACACACCCTAGTTTACAAGGCAGACATTACAAAGCCGGCCTTAGTGTTACTTAAAACTGGTTGCCCGTCCAACATGCCATTCAATTCCTTCACAAAAACTTCCATTGCTTGTGTTGGCAAACAAATGGGCACCACAACTCCATTTTCTCCTTTCTTATTCTTGAATGGTATATAAAAGCTAGCAACTCCAGGGATTGCGCCGACTCCCCCTTTTGCCGGACCACCATAAGCTGCCTTTCCCCACCCAAAATCCACATCTCCAAATCCGGCATGTGTCACGTCCGACACTAAGTACGCCCTCACAACCGTGAAGTGTGGCCTCCCCTTCATCACCATAAGATCCGCCAACGATTGCATATACTCTTTAGTCACATCCGCCTTCGCCTTCTTCACTAATTCTAGCGCGTACCCAAATGGCTTACTGGCAAGCTCTCCGGCTTTTTCCACGGCCACGGGGAATGCAAATCCGTTACCGTAATATCCTGCCGGAAATGGAGGTGTAATTTTGTTGCGTACATTCACAATACAAATGATTCGCATTTCTTCATCAGGATCAGGAGCAAGCGCAATGGTACGACACCGCCAAAGGCATGCGGTGAGTACCTCAAAGGTGGAGCAGTTGCGGAGATGGGGAGGGACGAATCTGCGAAGTTGAGAGATCTCAGAGGGACCAAAAAAGAAAGAGCGATGAGCCATGTCATCAAGTGGAATAATTGTGCCTTTTGTGTCTTCTACATGTTCGTACTCCCGGTGTGCGCATGTCACGCGTGGTGGGTTTCTTGCGTTCAGAATGTGACGTTCCCACACCGGAGTAACTGAGGGAACGTGTGCCCCACGCGCCATCTCACCTACCGTCGCCATGAATCGTGATAGGCCAGGAGCATCCGCCATCGTGTGGTTTAGGCGGAGAGCGAAGATGAAACCACCGCATTTCAGGCGCGTCACCTGTTGTTATATATGTAAATGAAAATTGTTAATTTACTTAAATAATTTAGTTTATAAATGTAGTAATTACACTTGTATAGGTGAATATGATGAATTCTGTATTTAGTATAGAAGAGTTGCAGCATTTCCTGTCTGTATATCGACTAAAACTAAATAAAAAGTGAGTTAACATGACTAAAATTGTTTCTTGTATGTTGAGTAAATGAAAATAATTTCTTGGTATATTTTAAAATTTAAAGGCCTATTTGAAGAATATAGTTGTAAAACATTCAATATGTAATATTAATTGACTATTTTTAACAGGAAAACCGTATGCTACATTTTTTTAAACAAATTATTTTATGTATCATTTGCTATTTTTTATCAGTAAAACACAGTTCGGTTTTTTTTATTAAGAATTTCGAAACTATGTTTTATATATACATAAAATTGTTAATCTTTTATTACATTTGCATAAGATTTTTTTATAGGGAAGAAGACTATCGTATATCATCATTGCTAATGAACTCCTTGTGAATGAATAATACCTAAATTCTACTGTAAATTCCAGTGCGGTCTATAGATTCTCCAAAACCATGGGCTGCTGAGATCCCTCCTACCCCAAACTTAAGAAAAAAACTATGTTGTTCACTACATATACCGAGTTTAAATGCTAAACTGAAACTAAATGTTACACTTATCAAACAAGCTAAAAGTTACTACTAATCTGCTTTTTTTATTTTTTTGTTTATGAAAAAGATATATTACCATATTTATTTATAATTTACTAAATAAATATATTCAATTTGAATAAATATCGTCAATTAAAAATTCTTTTTACTGATGGAGACAACACCACCAACCATAATGACCATGACGGCCATGTCGGCTGAAATCATGTTCGAAGTTTCCTAATCCGTTCAGATTTCTTTTTCTTAAGTTTTTTTTCTATAATAATATCCCGAATCTCAGTTCACTATACACAGTCAATTATTTTGGGTTTAAATCCCTTATTATATACAGCTGTTTAAAATATGAATCAGAGTTTTACTTTTCGAAAGATATCATTTTGTCTCAAACGGAGATTAGTCTATATACAGTACATGTTTAAAGGTGTCTCTCGAATGAGACCAACCCGGGATCACCTCATAGTTTGGATCCAAAAAAAATTATTATTGTCTATATTTACATACGCTCAATTTTTGCATCAAAAATAAAATATACACTTCAATTATTCATATTTTAAAGTTGTTAACGACAGGAATTGTTATTTGTTAATAGATAAGGCTAAACAAATTTCACAATAGACATAATCCATTTAAACTTTAATTTCAGAATGCTAGATTAATTATTCAATAACCTGTACAAACATTTAAGATCATCAAAATTGTATATATCTTATTATAATTTTTTTAGAAGTAATTTTATTTTTTTTATAAAAAATCGAACTCTAAACCCTTAAATGCAATAGTTGATCCCAATACAATGAACTCTTTAATACATTTATTATTTTTATTGAAATATCAGACAAATTCTTTCATATTCAAGAACGAATTACTCCAAAAAAGAAAATATCATGGAAACATAATCCGTCTGAAAAAAAAAGAAAAAAGAAAATAATTGGTGAGCATTAATTTTGTTTTAAAAAATATATAGTACACTTTTTTGTCTAATCATTTCCCTCGAATGTAAAAGATTTTAGATAATTTCTTTTGACAATAGAGAACAAAGCAATTTTCTAATTCAAAAGTGAGTAATATTCTTTTTCTTTTTTTTTATAACGGATATATTAATTGTGTAATGCGAAATACGTTTATATATGAGGGCTGATAAGGTTAGCTTTTGATATGGACTGAAAGTTTTTTGTCCGTCTCTTGCGTGACCAAATAGTTCGTTACTCGGTCAGTGCTTTCTTCCCCAAGAGAGTCGCTTATTATTTTAGACTACTACATATATAAGACCCATATACGATTGACCAGGTCGTCCAATAATATGTATAAATCTTGAAAAGGACAGTGAAAATTAAATAAATCTTCATTTACTTAGACGTACCTGAATAAGTAACAGAGGGCAGTTTAGCACATCACCAGTGCCAGGAACATCAAAGAGCAGCTCTTCCAAGCAAGGAAACGGAGGCTGAAGAGAATCACCAAACTGATCAAGACTAACATCGGCATCAGCCTCTGTAAACACAATCCCTTCGCCGGTACATTCCACGATAAGTTTTCGGTTAGGCCCTTCTCTAAGTCTACCAGCGAATGGATAGTAAAACACGAGCGCTTTTGCCAACGCTTCTCTGATGACCTTAACGGGGTCTTTCCCTCTCATGAAAGGATCATGGCGATAAAATTGAATTACAGGTATTTGGAACCGAAGACCTTCTTGATCATCGATATCCGATAATGGTTTGAACTCGTGAGGGGTGGGGCTGGCCGGAACGATGAGTTCCGGTTTGCGCCTGTGGACCTTGAACGCTAAGGTTGTGGTTGGTTGTGCCATGTTAGAGATGATGAAATGACCAAGAATAGTAGTAGTAACTTTGTGAAGGATGGAGACTTTTGTTGGTATGGTAGTGAGTGAGGCTATAAGATGCTTTTGATGGAGTACATATTTATAAAGATAGGACATCATATGAGTTGGTGAAGGGTAATTTGGTCATCTGGACTTTTCTTTTGTCTTTGGAATCTTGCATTTGCATGGAAGTGGTAGTGAAGTTGCCTTATGGATTTCCAGGCTGCTGTGAATCAATTTACTCATAATAATTGACTTCACTTGACTTGATTTCTTTAAGTGAGAAATCACTTAAAGAACATAAACAAAAAAAAGAACATAAAACACATTTTTCAAATATGAAAATATTTGAAAAATGTGTTTATGAAAATATGTGGAAATATTTTCATTCCTTGAATATGAAAATATTTGGAAAGTGTGTATTTTTTAATAAAACTAGTTTTCAATCAGGTTATTTGGAAAACAAGGATTTTTGTTAGTTTTCTAAAGAAAAGTGCAAACAAGTTGTTGTAGTTCAATCAAGGTTATTTTGAAAACGCAAAAGGGGTTCTATCAGTTTTTTATTTTCACACATAAACACATTTTCCTAATATTTTCCAATTTTCAGAAAACAAAAAAATAGAACATAAAAAAAAACAAGAAGTTATTTTCCAAACCATTCAGTCCCTCAACTTCTAAAGTTTCACTTCCGAAACCAAAAATCAATGTGTGAAAGCATATTTCATTTTCATCTTTCTTTATTTGGCAAAAAAAAGTTACATTTTTGATAAAGACCATCAAGAAAGAAAATCACTTCGAAGCAGAATTCAGTATTTTGTTCATTTAACAGAAACAACACCATGGAATTCATTTTGATGCCTCTTGTCCTCAACACAAACGCCATGTGTAAGAAGCATCTGCCTCTAGTTAGCTAGAGTGAAGATTCTTCGAGGTGGCCATTTTACTTTGAAAATTCATATTATATACATCAAACCTTTTCCAAGCCGACAAAAGCAATTGTCTTAATTCAACTTGAATCATCACCATCTCCACTCAGCAAAAAAACAGTTTCCAAGTATTTTCAGCAGCCAAGAAAACTGTTGCATGAATAACGACATGAGAATTTTGATTTGTCAAAATACGAAAGATTGGAATTCAATAGTTGTAGTGGAATTTGGAGTGGCAATGCATCACCAGTGACTGAAATATAATGGAAGAAGAAATTGTGGTCGCAATTTCTCTTGAATTTAGATCTTCTGTGATTTGCTAATTATGTTGACTTTCTGAAAGATTACACCAAAATATCATGCCACTTTAACAACCATTTTGTGTTTTGGTCTGTTGTACTCGTCACTACTCACTCTTTCCCACTTGGTCACAATTTTCTTATTGCTTTTATAAGATTAGTTTAATGGTCACTACTCAGCATGTCCCACTCGGTCACAATTTGTTAGATCTTTTATAAGATTAATTTAACGATCTTTTCTTTTTTATAAGTAGTTAATGTTCTACTTCCTCGGTTCAAAATTAATAGGTCATTTAGATATACACAATTCTAAAAAAAAAAGCGTAAATTAGTTATAAGTAGCAGTTATTCTTTAATTTTTCAATTTTACCCTTATTTAATTTTTTAGATGGAAACTCTTTTATTGAGTAAGAGTTATTTGGATGAATAAATTTGCATTAGAAATAAGAAAATGTCATTAAATAATTGATTATTTATGAAGTAAAATGACATTTCATCAATAAATGATGGGTAGAAAAATAGAAATAACCCTATATTTTGAAATATTCAAAATAGAAACAGCGGCCTATCAATTCAGGATGAAGGGAGTAAAACGAGTGGCTGATTGATTTCCTCCTAACCATTTTAAACTGTCTTTGATAATAAACAAGGTAATTTTTTTCATCATGTTTGGGGATTTTCACAAAGCATACTCGGGCACGATTAACTTGAGGATGAAACGTAAAATGATTGACCGCATAATTTGTGTGAGGGGTTCGATGATGTCTAGCAAATTAGGACTTAGCATGAGAAATGCAATAAGTCATGAACATCCCTTGACTCAGTTATAATGATTAACTCAGTTATAAAATCATTTTGTTTGGTCTAAACATCCCTTAAACCTGTTGCTAAGTCATTGGACACTTGGCCAAAGCGGTTATGGAGTTTCCTGACTTACTTATCCACATGAAGACAAACATCACGCTTGTTCCAGATCCTGCCTCCATTTGTGACGTTGTGCCTTAGACAGCCATAACGATTCAGCATTTATAGCATCCAATTTTACTCGCAGAGGCTCTTTTTGAGCTTTTGCTCTCTTTTTTGGTTCATCCATCTCGGCATCAAACCGTGTTTGGAAGTCCACATCTTCACTAGGAAACTTAAATTCAGACTCAGACAAAGTTTGAGACCTAAGTTCCTTGGGTAAAGCCAGTTGCCCAATCGGTAAAGTTGCCTCATGACCATCCTAATTTTCCTCAGGCTGGACCTGGAGGCTTGCACTTCGAGTTGTCTATTTTGATATCCCTCGTGATGCTTCTATTATAGTCGCCAAAGTATGTTTAAGGATTTTCGTGAAATGTGCTCGGGCACGATTAACTAGAGGATGAAACATAAAATGATTGACTGCATAATGTGTGTGAGGAGTTCGATGATGCCTAGCAACCTAGGACCTAGCACAAGAAATGTAATAAGTAAAACAATAAAACAAGTAAAGATGCGGAGAAACCTTAGGGATGATATTTATAGATTTTGGATTAAAACAATTACAAAGGATAGAAATACAAGATAAGTCTAAAAGCTTACGTCCAAAGTATGGAAGAATAACTCACCACACATTTGCTCATAACTTCCCACAGCCTTGGTCGAACATGGGTTAAACCCATTTCCCTATTAGTTATCTTGTCTTTTAGAGCACAACATGATTCAGCTGACGTGTATGGCTCTTCAACACGCAAATTACTTAAGCTTATTTTATGGCAGTTGAAGTAGCTTTAGATTCAACAGATGTCTTTCAGTAGCTTTAGATTCTTATAAATTGTGTGTTGACATAATATATGTATGTGTAGTTGGAAGAGTAACGTGCATAGGAGCATATCAACATGCTTAGCTTAACTTTTCAGTTGTTTTGTAAATCATCAAAACTTAGAAGGATTTTTTTATGTTGACCATAAATGGCTCAACAATCCCCCTATTTTTATGATGAATTTTTTTTTTATGATTACAAAAAGGGGGAGAGGAGTATTGAATGAATGTGTGTCCATATACATTATTTTTGCATGTTTCTAACCTCTTGACAATGATAAAATTATTGATCAAATTTGTTGCCCTTGATGTAGTATTCGAATTCATGAAGGTTTTGTTGTCATCAAAAAGGGGGAGATTGTTGAACCAAATGAGGTTCACATTTAGATCCTCTTATATTTTGATGATGAAAAAAATTTGGTAATAAAGCTAGCCAAGTGCAATGCTCAATCGGATGTCAAAGGATGCATTTGATGGAGCAAAACAAGTATTACTCGAGCAAGATTCATACTCATTCGAGTAAAATAAGTTTAGAGGCATGAGGAAGTGAAACTTTCACTCGAGCAAGTAGAAAACACAGAAACATCACTGAAAGAGGACTTACTTGAGTGGAAAATAAAGTCACTTGAGTAATCAAAGCATCAAGTGTCAATCAAGGATCAATCAGAGTGCTGAAATCATAAGATTTTATTAAAACTGTCAAAATTCAATGTTCATTCGACTAAGAAAAAAGGTTACTTGGGTAAGTCATATATGGTAGAAAATCAAGCATTAATTAAGCATCAAATGCACTCTAACGGCTTGATTATCAACCCCAACTGTCATATGGGCAATAAAGGCTATAAATACATAAAGAAAAAGCAGAGAATGCATGGATAATCATGTTCTTTCAAGTCTCAAATATTTAGATCAATCCATCAACCCCAAAACACCAAAACTAAGCTAGAGAGAAGATTATGAGTATTAAGCAAACACAAGTACTCCTAGCATAGAGCTTTCATTGTAAGCTTTTTGTATGCACCTTAGGTGTGAGAAAGGTTTGTTGTAAGCCTTAGAAAATAACATTGTAAGGGTTTTAAAGGTGTGAGCCTAGAGAAAAATCAACCTTGGTGAGGCTTTAAGGTGTGAGCCTAAGAGACAATCAACCTTGAGTTAGGCTTTGGAGGTGTGAGCCAAGAATCAACCTTGTAATTGACCTTATTGAATCG
>CAODLS012036139.1:0-13341 GCA_948243855.1 Flueggea neowawraea
GCACTGTGAAACTTTTTTTTGTTTTTTTAAGAAAATAAAAAAACTTTAATTATTCATTAAAATCTGCTTAATATGGTTTTGGTAACATTTTTTTCAATTTTTTTCAGTATTATTTATTGTTCAAATTAAAACTTAAAACAGTATAGAATAACGAGATGGATGACTCCAAGTTTAGTTACTTAATCAAAGATTGCAACCAATTCTTAGCAACTTCTCCAAATGTCAAACTTGCATTCATAAAGAGATTTGCGAATTCAATGGCTCATACTCTTGCTCGAACGACTGCTTTAATGTCAGACTTTTATATTTGGGGGGGTTTTTCCCACCTCTTTGTATTAAAGCCATTATTTCTCATGAATTAATATAAGATGCAGACCTCTTTTATCTAAAAAAAACTTAATTTTTTTTATAATTTTTGAAACTGTTTTAAGTTAAATTTGTCAGTATGGATGTGGATCACTTCAAATTTTAAGAATATGTTCACTTATCTTTGACTGTACTACAACGTCCAACAAGTTTCTTAACCCTTATTTTGATGACTCCAGTTATCGTACGAGTAATTTAATCGTATTTATAACGGATGGGATTCAATGTTATAGTGTAAATCAATCTCATCCGTCCATTTTGACACATAATTTAAGAATAAGTACGTTCATTACGTGATTTTCATATGTTTTGAATATATCGGTACAGCCCATGTGACAAAATCAATGGTTTAAATGCATCAACAACGGCAATAAAAAGATAATATTATATTTCAACTTTTAAAAAGTAATAACTTATGGTACAGGTCATACTTATAGTTACTCGTACGATAACTAGAGTCTATTTTGATTTCTAGCCAAATTGGGGGACTAATCACAAAATTTAAGTTTCAATAAATAATGGCTTCTTCAGAATTCAATGTGGCTCTCTATATATAATATCTACAAGGAGTTGTACAGAAATAATTAAATAATTATTAAAATATAGTATTGTAGTAATATTAAATGTATGATATATAAATTCAAGTGTAGACCATCGAAATCGCCCAAAATATAATCTGAAAGTGAATATATCACTTTCGATGCAAAATTCAAAACCTACACAAAATTATAGTTTGGTCTCCGACCAATGTAAAATTATGTTTTAGTCCCCAAGACTCGACAATTTGTAAAACATTTTCTGAGGTATCTTGGGATTACCAACTTGCATTTCATAAGTCAAAATCTCAAATTCTATCCCGAACTTTCAGAAATCGATAATTAGTCTTTGACTCGTAAAATTACAAGTCAGTCCCTATAATTCCAATAATCACAATCTATTCTCTTAACTCTCTAAAATTTACAAATCTATCTATGGTAGAAAGTATTTGCAAAAACACCCCAATTTTGCCGCGACGAAAAAATATTTGCAAAAACGCCAAACTTACGCTTTGCTCAATTCCGGATAAAACCATACATACATTTCGACTCAATTTTACCTCCTGAACACGAATCTAACCTAAGAATTCACAAACAAACACTGAATTGTCCTAAAATCAGCAAAACTCGTACCTACACCTAGCTCTTCCAAATCATCATCAAATCAGTTAATTCAAAACTTTAATCATGTTCATACAAGTCTCATCTAACCTATTCTAACATCTTTTAACATCCATTAACTCAGAAACATCAAAAAATCCGAATTTCAGAAAGATTCGACCAAAGATTACATGTCATGAATCAATGCATGAAATGGAGTTAAAAATGAAGAAAGGATGTTAATCTTACCTCAGAAGTTTTTTAGGAATGTCAGGGGAGCAATGCAGAGGATTTCAAACAAGTGTGAGAGTGATTTCAGTGAAAAATGACAGAAAACATCGAGTTGGGTCCATTTTAAGAGCTCTAGATCAAAATGCACCGTTTCGACATTTTCAAAGGCGACGTACGTCATATTCAGTGACAGCATACGTTGTGGTGGTGCACAACGTACGTTGTGCATCACAATGCACGTTGTGATGCATGCAGTAGCCACTGTTTCAAGGAAAACACATCTCAACGTACGTCGTTCCCAGCCAACTTACGTTGATCATCCTTGTGTCCAGATAACGTACGTCTTACATTTACAACGTACGTTATGTTGCCTTTTCAGATAACGTACGTCTTCCTCAACGTACAATGTACGTTGTTCACTCTCCAGTCACATACTCGATATTTCACGCTTCCCCACGTGCATCGAACTTCCCTCGAGGTTCGATAACACCTAATCCTCGACAAATACGTCCGATTATCTTCAAGATCAATCGGACTCGGTCAGAAATCTACAGGAATCTTAACCGAAATGGGCGGAATGTTACATACTTCTCCGCTCAAAAGAAATTCGTCCTTGAATTTTGAAACAAAAATAACTCAAGGCCGAGATCAACTCTAGATCTCTAAATAACCTAAACCAAAGGTCTAGGCTACCTGCCTTATAATATAGACAGTGTATAACCAACACTCAGTCTACGTACTGGTATGCAACATGATGATGCAAAAATAAGTACGACATGCAAGAATACAGACAAACATACTGACCTACGAATCAATCGACTAGGTGTGGATATCTACACTGAATCTCATCCTCAGCCTCCCAAGTGGCCTCCTCAACAGAATGATGCATCCATATCACTTTTACCAAAGCAATTTCCTTGTTCCGCAACCTCTTAACTTGTCAATCGACAATCCTCATGGGATCCTCCTCATAAGATAAATCGGATCGAACCTCCATATGCCACGACCCCAACACAGCCTATGACCTCAAACGGACCAATGTATCTCAGGCTCAACTTGCCCTTCCTTCCAAATCTCATGACACCCTTCATTGGTGACACCTTGAGAAATACATGGTCTCCAATTTCAAACTCTAAATGCTTACGCTTCGGGTCAGCGTAACTCTTCTGACAACTGTGAGCGGTCTGGATCCTCTACTGGATCAACCTCACTTTCTCTGTCGTCTCCAAAATCATATCTGGGCCTAGAGGCTCTCTCTCACCGGCCTTGGCCCAACATCACGGAGATCTACACTTTCTCCCATACAAAGCCTTGTAAGGTGCCATCCCGACGCTCAAATGGTACGAGTTGTTATACGCAAACTCCACTAGAGGCAAATGAGAATCCCAACTCTATGTAAAGTCTACAGCACACGCCCTCAACATGTCTTCTAAGGTCTAAATCGTGAGCTCTGACTGACCATCAGTCTGTGGATGAAAAGCGGTACTAAAATCCAATGGAGTACCCAACTCTTCTTGCAGTTTACGCCAAAACCGTGAAGTGAACTGAGGTCCCCTATCAGACACTATGGAGACTGGTACTCTATGCAGACATACAATCCGGTCAACATATATATTTTCCAACCGTGCCACTCCATATGTTGTCTTGACAGGCAAGGAATGTACCGATTTTGTCAATCGATCTATTATCACCCAAATGAAATCGTATCCCGAATATGTCATCGGCAGTCCAACCACAAAATCCATGGTGATGAGGTCTCACTTCCACTCTGGAAGGGGCAACTACTACATCAACCTAGAAGGACGTTGGTGCTCAAACTTAACCTGCTGACAGTTCAAACACCGACTCACAAACTCGGCTATGTCCTTCTTCATTCCCAGCCACCAATAAGATTCTTGAAAGTTCTGATACATCTTAATCTATCTTGGATGTACGGAATATGTGAAACTGTGACCTTCAGTCATAATCTCCTCACGTAAACCACCCGAAGATGGTACCACAACCTCACTCCAAACCAAATGACTCTAGAGTCATCCACACTGAATCCAGGTACCCTAGACGATCTAACCCTTTTGATTAGATTTTGCATCTCTGAATCCTCTTTCGGAGCCTCTTGGACCCGATCCAATAACATATGCCTCGCATTTACATGTCCAAACAAGGCTCCAAAATCATCAAACTGTAGCGCAACCCCGGATTTCATCAGACACTTCGATTCTAACACTGCATGCCGTCTCCCAACAGAGATATGAGCTAAGCTACCCACTGACTTACTACTCAGAACACCGATAAAAACGTTAGCCTTGCCAGGATGATATGATATAGTGCAATCATAATCCTTTAACAACTCTAGCCAACGTCTCTGTCTCAGATTCAAATCTTACTGCCAAAAAATGTACTTCAAACTTTTATGATTTGTGAAGATCTCAAAAGTCTCCCCGTACAGATAATGTCTCCAAATCTTTAGAGCAAACAGCATTGTCGCTAACTCCAAGTCATCTGTTGGATAGTTATTTTTGTGCCTTTTAAGTTGTCTCGGCGCATAGGCAATTACATTACCATGTTGCATCAATACACAACCTACACCAACTCTCGATGCATCGCAATACACCGCAAAACCTCCAGATCCAGACGGTCTCGGCGCACATTGTTCTTTGACTCTGGACATTTCAGTTGCTTGAGTTAGACACATTGTTACTAGGATTATCCAATATCACTCATGCTTTAATGATTACATATCAAACTCCATTTTGGTCATCATCAAAACACAAAGGGATATAAATGCTAACCACATTTGGTTCAACATGTTCATCAAATCCATGAATGGCGCTGGTCCGTTGGTCAAACCAAACGACAACACTAAAAATTCATAGTGACCATATCTAGTTCGAAATGCGATTTTAGGGATGTCCTCACCTCTAATCCTCAACTGGTGATACCCCAACCTCAAATCGATCTTAGAAAACCATTGTGCATCATGCAGTTGGTCAAACAGATCGTCTATCATCGGAAGTGGATATCGATTTTTTACTGTTACCTTGTTCAACTGACGATAATCTATACACATTCTGAGACTACCGTCCTTCTTCTTTATGAATAAAATCGGAGCGCCCCAAGGGAAAATACTCAGCCAAATAACCCCTTATCGAGCAACTCCCTCAACTGAATCTCCAACTCCTTTAATTTCGCTAGAGCTATCCAATACGGTGGAATCGATATCTGTTCAACACCAGGATGTACCTCTATATCAAACTCGATCTCCCGCTCAGGAGCAAGTCCTGGAAGATCCTCGGGAAACACATTAGAGAACTTCTGCACCACGGGTACGTCCTTTATGATCAACTCTGATCCCATGGACTCGGCCAAAATGAAAGCCAAGTATGTCTTGCAACCTTGGCGTATCATTCTTTCTACTCTGGCGACAGACAAATAACTCCGTACCACACTGTCTTGCTCGCCCTGATAACAGAACTCGACTTGACCAGGTGGTCTAAAACACACTCTCTTGGCAAAGCAATCCAAAGTAGCATGCCACTCTGAAAGCTAATTCATGCCGAGAATAACATCGAACTCCCCACATCAAAAAAGATGAGATTGGCCATTAATTCGTGCCCATAACGAGATCACACAGTTTTGAACCCCGAAAACTGTCATCATTGTGCTACCTAAAGGGGATGAAACCTCTAACCACCTATCCAGCTGACACAATACTAACCCAACCCCCTCAATAAAAGGTGGGGTGATGAAATAATATGATGCTCCAATATCAAATAAGACATATGTAGGAGTTTCAGAAATAGAAAGTATGCCCGTCACTGCAGCATTAGAGGCATGTGCTTCCTGTCGTGTGAGATGGTACACCCATGCATGTCCCCCTGTAGCGGTACTGCTCTGACCAGTCTGTCCCCGACCACCAGTCTAGCCTCCCTACTACGACTCCCAACTCCTGTCGTGTCTCTACCACTACCTCAGCCGGCTCCGGCACTAGCGGTACTAGCACCTCCAACTACTGACTGCCTAGCCTGTGATCCAGTTCCAAGCTTAAATGGACACTCAGCAATCTTATGTCCTGGTTGTCGGCAGTAAAAACAGTTACTCGTTGCCCTGTTGCACACCCTAAAATGTCTCATCCCACAAGTAGTGTAAGGCGGTAAATAACTCCTCTAACTATATCCTCACTTTGGCCACCAGTACGCCTAGACGGTTGTGCCACACTGACGTCAGGGGTACTCTGACTCTGCCTATATCCCCCAGCTACATGTCGACCTCCACCCTAACTGCGGCCCTACTGGCCTCCAGACGTACCCTCAATCTTGGCCCTCTTGGACTCCCTCGGGTGTCTCTCCTCTATATACTCAATCACTCTGGTAGACTCAACCATCTGCCTCACTGTGGTTAGCCCGTGGCTCGCCACCATCTTGCCAAACTGTGAATGTAAAACCCTCTGAAACCTCCTCGTCAGAGCCTCCTCACTCTGGCAGTCCTCAGGAGCATACCTACTGAGCTCCCTAAATTTCTGCTCGTACTCTAAAACTAACATGCCCGAAGCCTAATGAAAATCACTAAACTCATCCACCTTCATATCCCTTATGCTCTTAGGAAGGATGGTAACCGTGAGCTCATTCTTGAACTCAGCCCAAGAGATAACCCCTCTTGTCTCAAACTCCGACCACCATTACTCTGTGAGGTCATCCAGGAGAAAAGCAGTAAGTCAAACCCTATCAGCATCATCAGTGATCCTCTGGGCACGAAAGCAACACTCCACTGCAGTGAAGAAAAAAAAAGGGTTATCTACCACTACTCCTGAAAATCCCGGCGGCTTGAGTTTCAGGATCTCTGTCAAACTAGCGTCAGCACCGGCCTGTGGTACTACTGGAATAACTGTAGGAGCAGCAGCTGCGACTACCTCAGGCTAAGGCAGCGGAACAGGAGGTGTCGCAGGCTGAGGTACCGGCTAACCTCCAGCTATTTGACCAAATAGAAGCCTCTGAATACTCTCAAGTGCTGTAGCAAAGTGCTCCAACGGATCAGGCTGAGCTGTAGGCTGTGGCTGAGCCTGAGGTTGTGGTGTAGAAGCTACGATCTCCGACAAACTATGCGGGGTAGACTGACCTGCTACTGAATGACTGGCGGCTTCAACAGAAACATGCCTAGTAGTAGCTCATCTTTGACGACGTCGAGCCATAACTATAGATAACAGACAACAAATCACATATGCAAATGTTAGAATGAAATGGTTTACCAGAATACCAAATCAGATGTCAAAGAATATACGAAGGCAATTCAGACTGACTCGATCAAAGGTGCATATGCTCTACACCGACCCCAAGCTTACAAAAACCTAGGCTCTAATATCACCTTTGGTATCAAAGTACACACATACTTAAAACTTACGAAACCTAGTCTCTGATACTACCTTTGTCACGACCCAAAATCGGGTCATGACTGGCGTACGGGGTGGACCGTCTATGGGAGCCCGACCTTTCTCACACAAGCCTCAGAGATACAGATAACTACCAATTCATTTGTTATTAGCCAATTTTATTAAAATAATATAAAACCATTTATATTAAAAACATACTTCATATATATACTAATGTACAAAATATCGTATAAGTGAGTAAAAACATAATATGTGAATATAGATAAATACACATCCCGATATACAAAATGTGGAAACCCAATAACCCAACAGTGTATTAGTGTGGAGCTCTAAACAAAGGAGGAGAGCCCGACCAAAAGGGCGCCAATCGTCAAAATATACGGACGCCTTACTGAGATGCAAATGTTGAACAGGTGCAGACTCCAAATCAACCTGAAAATGTTAAAGGGTGAGTAACACTCAATGAGGAATAATCAGATCGCCTCATACGTGCATCACAGAGTTTAGTTTGAAACCATTTGAAAATACCACATGCAATATATTTATATATACGTATACCTACGTATACACTCTACGTAAAATACTCTTTTAAAACAATTTTTGAAATCCTTCGCAATCAGAGCAAGTAGCATGCAACAAACATAATACATAATAATTATATATACAGAGCATATAACAGAGGTGGATAGGGACCAGAATAGATAGATAACAGAAGGGGGACAAAGCCACCCATCAGATCAAACAGAGCATGTGGTCTGGCTGGACGCACGGCTACCATATTACCCTGATAACTGGGCCTTTTCAGGCCATTGGTATACCAAAGGCTGTGTTGCCTCGTAGCTAGGTGTCCCTAATCCAAAATATATATTTATATATATAACTGACATACAACATATAGAGCAGAAATCATATACAGAGGGTATGTATATATATATATGTGTGTGTGTGTGTGTGTGTATATATAAGTACTACGTATCAATAGAAGTACTGAGCATTAATAAACACATAAGCCGATTTATTAATTAATCAAACAATTATTAATCCAAATTTCATAGATAAGCCGCACACACCGAAAACATAATAATTTTCAAAAGGCATAGTTTATGTGTCTGAAGCTGTTATTCTCTCACCTAAGAGTCCAAGCAAAGATCACCAGTCAACCTCCACTAGTGGGTAGCTGCTCGTGCTGGCAACCACAAGCAGCTGTACAGACGTAACCAAATAATTATTAAAATATGGTATTGTAGTAATACCAAATGCACAATATGCAAATGCAAGTGTAGACCCTCGAAATTGCCTAAAATATAATCTTAAAGCGAATCTATCACTTTCAAAACCTATGTAAAATTATAGTTTGGTCCTTGACCAATGTAAAATTACATTTTAGTCCCCGAAACTCGACAATTTGAGAAATAGTATTCGAGGTACCTTGGAATTACCTCGCATTTCATAAGTCAGAATCCCTAAATTCTATCTCTAAATCTCAGAAATCACGAATTAGTCTTTGACTTGTAAAATTACAAGTCGGTCCCTATAATTTTAATAATCACAATCAATTCCCTTAACTCTCTAAAATTTACAAATCTATCTATGGTAGAAAGTATTTGCAAAAACACCCAATTTTGACGCGACGGAAAAATATTTGCAAAAACGCCAAATTACGCTCCTATCAGTTCCGGATAAAACTAGACATACATTTCGACTCAATTTTACCTCCTGAACACGAATCTAACCTCATAATTGACAAACAAATACTAAATCATCCTAAAATCAACAAAACTCGTACCTACACCTAGCTCTTCCAAATCATCATCAAATCAGTTGATTCAAAGCTTGAATCATGTTCATACAAGTCCCCTCTAATCTATTATAACATCCTTTAACATCCATTAACTAAAAAAATCAAAAAATCCGAATTTCAGAAAGATTTGGCCAAAGATTGCATGTCATGAATCAATGCATGAAATGGAGTTAAAAATGAAGAAATGATGTTAATCTTACCTCAAAAGTTGTTTAGGAACGCCAGGGGAGCAATGTAGAGGATTTCAGACGAGTTTGAGAGTGATTTCAACAAAAAATGACAGAAAATGTCGAGTTATGTCCGTTTTAAGAGCTGCAGATCAAAACGCACCATTTCGACATTTTCAAAGGCGACGTACATCATATTCAATGACAACGTACGTTGTAGTGGTGCACAACATACGTTGTGCCTTACAACGCACATTGTGATGCATGCAGTAGCTACTGTTTCAAGGAAAACACACATAAACGTACGTCGTTCCCAGCCAACGTACGTTGATCATCCTTGTGTCCAGATAACGTATGTCGTACGTTATGCTGCCTTTCCAGATAACGTACGTCTTTCTCAACGTACAACAGATTTTGTTCACTCTCCAGTCACATACTCGACATTTCACACTTCCCCACGTGCATCGAAAATCCCTCAAGATTTGATAACACTAGAGTTGTAAAATTGGAACCGAAACCGGCAAACCGAACCGGAACGGGACCGGTCGAAATCGGAACTGAAACTGACCGACCAAAATCGGAGGGTTACGGTTTAGGGTTTGGTTCCACCCTTTTAGAAACCGTCGAACCGCCAGTTCAACCGGCGGTTCCAACGGTTATTTTCTTTTTTTCTTTTCTTTTTTTGTTTTTTTATTTTTTCAGCTCTATAAATACTCACCCCCATTCTTACCAATTTTACACCATTTCTTCTCTCTCAATCTCAATCTCTTCTACACTCTTACTCTCTCAAAAATTCATTTTTCTATAAATTGCTCTTATTAATTATTTATATATTTTATTATTACAATTATGTTTTCTATATTTCTCAAAATTATGTTTTGCAATTACATTTTTCAAATTCCTTCTACTTTTTTACTATAGTTTAATTTAGTTATTTAGTTATTTTATTATTTTTAATTAATATTTTCATATTTATTTTGGAGTAATGGAAAATTTTGGTGAAAGTAGAAATTTTGAAAATTTTGAAGATGAAAATATTGGAACTCAAGAGAGTCAAACTCAACTAATTCTCACCCAAGGAGATGAGGGGGGAGCGGGAGAAAGAGTTTCTAGTTCTGATATTTTTAAAATTCAATTTAAGAAAATTTCTAGTTTAATTTATCATTTTAAGTTTCTAGTTTTTTTTTTTCTTTTTTACTTGTATTTTAATTTATCATGTATTGTTAATTGTTATATAGTTATATTGTATAATTAAATTTGGTATTGTAACCACGATATTCCTCCGCCACAAGTGAGGACATCTAATAAAATTAATGAGTTTTTTTCTAATTTTGTTTAAAATTATGTGATGTAATTACTAGTAGAATAGTTAATTTGTTTGAAAATTAGTAACAAAAATCTTTGGAATACAATGTATTATTGGTAATATAGTTAATTATTAAATATAAAAAAATTTACAAACTGAAAAAAAATTGACGGGATAAAATAACGGATTAAAAACAAAATTTCGAAAAAAAAAAGAGGAAATCGAACCGGCTGTTGAACCGTTCAAAACCCATTAAAACCGGAACTGAATCAAACCGTGAAAACCACAGTTTGGTTTTACTTCTCACATTTTACAAACCGGAACCGACAACACTTTTAGATAACACCTAATCCTCGACAAATATGTTTGATTATCTTCAAGATCAATCAGACTCGGTCGAAAATCTACAGAAATCCTAACTGAAATGGGCGGAATATTACGTCAATGTTATCATTGGTTGCATACTACCTCCTAACTCTCAACTCGGTCTTATTTTTCTCGCCAAATGGAGCATCGCTTAGGCGTCATCCTTTAACCATAAAGCTCAACTTTATAAGATTAAATAGACCACCACCGTCTCTGCTTATCTTCACGAGTTTGAGAAGTTGTCCACCCGGATCACTGATTTGAGCCAAACAAACTTATTGAACTGTTTCATTTCAAGCCTGCGTGATGACAGCCAGTGGGAACTCTCTATTTTGAGATCCTAAAACCTCCATGATGTCATAGGCATGGCCAAGCTAGTAATGCTAGCAAGGCTATTACCAAAACTTTCACTACTAAACCCCTTTCAAATCCTAGCTCACACAACACTATAAACCCCTTCTCTACATCACCCTCTTCCGCTGTCCACCCAAAATCTTTCCCTATTTCGGTCAAGCAGCTTACAACGGCGGAGATGGCGACCTGCTGAGAAAGGCCTCTGCTACAATGTTGACGCTCAGTTTGTGTCTGGGCATCACTGCATGTCTCCTTAGTTCCTCTGCCTTCTTGTTGACAGTGACGAGTAGGATTTGCGAGATTCAATTCCTTCTACACTAGAGCCAGTCGAGGTACCTCTACCACAAGCTTTCGATAGTGTTGCCATGAACACACCTCTGATCTCTTTTCATGCTCTTACCGGTCAGCTTGTTGCGCCCACCTTAAAATTGGTCGGCTCGTCCGAGGGCACAAAGTGCTGATCTTAATTAATGGAGGCTCTACCAACAATTTCATACAATCTCGGATGGCCACTTATCTGGGATTAGCCAACCTTCATCTCACCTGAAGGTTACTGTCGGTGATGGCGATACCCTCAGTTGTGGAGGAAGCTGCCACAATGTTTCCCTAAAAGTCAATGACATTGAATTTTCTATGGATTTATTGTTGTTATCCATTTAAGGAGCCGACGTCGTTTTGGGCATTCAATGGTTAGCTGAGTTAGGTTCTGTTCTATTTAACTCCAAGGATTTATGGATGGAGTTCCACCACAAAGGTGCCCTTGTATAACTCCATAAGCTACAACAGCCACGCCTCTCCTCTATCTCAACTTCTGGCCTCAAACGATAAGCCCATATGCAAGCCAAAACCTAGTATTATCATCTCTCCATTAAGCCTATACCATCGGACCTGACACCTCCCATTAATCTAAATGCTCCCTCCTCCTTCGTGTCTACCTTCCACACCCTATTACACAAATTCTCAAACATTTTCTCTACACCATTTGGTCTTCCTCCACTCCGCCACATGGATCATCGTAACCCTCTGTTACCAAATACACCGCCTATTAACGTCAAACGTACCATTACCCACACCTCCAAAAATCAGAAATTGAGAGGGTTGTGGGCGAAATGCTTAAAGAATGTATCATCCAGCCTAGCAATAGTACTTTTTCTTCACCAGTGTTGTTAGTTAAGAAAAAGGACGGCTCATGGCATTTTTGCATCGACTATAGGGCCTTGAATGCTGTTACGGTAAAAGACACGTTCCCCATTCGTACGGTTAATGAGTTACTCAATGAGATTTCTAGTGCTCAGATATTTTCTAAGTTGGACCTCCGTGTTGGCTACCACCAAGTTCGGATTCATCCTCCGGATATCGCTAAAACAGCCTTTCAGACTCATGAAGGCCATTACGAGTTTCTCGTAATGTCATTTGGCTTATCGAATGCCCCTTCAACATTTCAGACACTTATGAATTCCATCTTTTGGTCAATTTTACAAAAAAAATGTTCTCTTTTTTTAATGATATTTTAGTCTACAGTGATTCGTGGGCATCGCACTTACAACATTTGCAAGATGTTTTCTCTGTTTTGGAAGCTAATAACCTATTTGCTAAAATGTCCAAATGTGAGTTTGGATGTACTGAGATTGGCTATTTAAGGCATCGAGTATCATGCCAGAGTGTTTCAGTGGATCCAGACAAAATTCGTGCCATTCAGAATTGGCCATTGCCCACAACTCTCAATGCTTTGCATGGTTTCCTCTGCTTAACAGGCTATTATCACAAGTTTTTCCCACACTGCGCATCTCTAGCTGCTCCACTCACAGAACTATTACGCAATGATGCCTTTATTTGACCACATCAAGCTACCCATGCTTTTGAAAACTTGAAAGCTAAAATGATCAACACTCTAGTTCTTGCTCTTCCCATGTTTACTAATACTTTTATCCTCCAAACTGATGCATTTGGCTAGGGTATCGGAGCTGTTCTATCTCAAAAAGGGCATCTTTAGGCATATTTTAGCAAACAGATGTGCCATCGCATGCAGTCCTCCTCAACTTATGCTCGGGAAATGTATGCCATCACAGAAGCAATCCGGAAATGGAGGCAATATTTGTTGGGACATCGTTTTGTCATTCAAACAGATCACCAAAGCCTCCGGTCTCTTATTAGTCAAACCATCCAGACTCCCGAGCAACAAAAATGGCTTACCAAATTGTTAAGTTATGATTTTGAGATCACTTATAAGC
>CAODLS012036162.1:0-19857 GCA_948243855.1 Flueggea neowawraea
AATAGAATTTCTGACGCCGATAGCGTCTGAGTCTGTATTTGCATTAGATACATATTCTGTCATGCCACAGTCACCATATCTGAGTCTGATGTACTCTGTTTCTGTTGTCAGCTTTGTTTAATTTTCGAGGGGACCAACCATTCACCGATGAACTATGATTTGGAGTATTGGCTCAATGTCCAGGTGAGTGCGATGTCGACTTCAGACACATAGGTTGTGTCTTCTGAAAATTATATATTTTTGATATGTCTAGTATAAATCTGAAACTGGTTTAATAACGGTCTGACTATTAATAATTGATTTGTGTGATTAATAACCACACCTAGTATTTGATTCTGATATGTAATAATAATTACATATATTCTCTGAAAATGATCTCTGTTGCATGACTGTCTACTACATATATTTTTGATAATATTAATTATATGCTATCATTATTATTGTTGGATCATGTGATCAACAATAATTTCATTATGTGTTTTGATGATGAACAAAAGGTTTTTATGAAGTGCAAAACATTTGAGTTGAAGCAAAACACATTGGAAAGCTCAAAATTCTGAAACAGAGTCGCTGATGCAGTTAACGTATGTCAGAGTTATTATAAGGTATATAACGTACATTACAACGTCATCATGTACGTTAATAAATAGTAACGTACGTGAGAGAAGACGTAAGAATGGGTAGAAGCCACTGGAATGTTGAAAATGGTTTCTAACGTACGTAAGGGAAGGATTATGTACGTAATAGTGAAACACATGTATGTTAAGTTTTAAGCAACATACGTGAATCATGAAGAACCATGATCAACATACGTCAGAATTAGTAAAACGTACGTAAGCTGCAAAAATATCCAGATAACGTACGTAAGTAAATCATGACGTACGTAAGACATGCACAAACAACAACTGACAACTTTAAACACATTCCAACAGCTATATTCTTCTCTCCAACGGTCATATTGATTCAAAGAGATATAAATACATCAAGAGAAGACCAAGAACGTGTTGAAAAACATAAAAAATGATAGAGCCCAACTTCCTATCAATTTCCATCAAGAAAAACATCAATTCAAGCTAGAGATCAAAGTTCAACCTTCAATTTCGAATACTCAACTCTAGCATAGAGCTTCATTGTTTGTAAACCAATTGTATACACTTTGAGAGTATGAGTTAGGTTTGTTATAAGCCTATAGAAAACAACATTGTAGAGGTTTGTTGTGAACATAAGTATAAAACAATATTGAGAGAGGTTTGTTGTTAACATATATAAAACAACAGTTTGTACGCCTTAGATGTGTTGAGCCAGAATCAACCTCGTGTATTGACCTGTTGGATTGAGCCACAATCAATCATCAATAGTGAAAAGTCTAAGTGAGACTTAGGTAGTGGACGTATGCAAGGTTGGCGAACCACTATAAATTCATGTGTCGATTTCGCTCTCTCTTCTCAAATCACTTCCGTTCATACAAAAGCTCATCTCAGAGTGGGTCTCCAATAAAAGGGCTTAACATCCTTGGAGTAAAGATCCACATCAACAACATGAATTTTGGTCCTTCTCCTCCACATGTATCCGATTCTTCTCTTTATACCCCTCTTTTATTTGATGACTCAAATTTCAATTCTTGGAAGAAAAGGATGACTATTTTCATCCAATCTTATGATATCGAGCTATAGAAGGTGATTGTTCTTAGTCCAAAAATTCCCAAAAATGAAGATGACACACCTAAAGAGTATAAAGACTTCAACAATGAAGATTAGAAGTCTCTAAGTCGAAATTCCAAAGCCACTCAACTCTTATATTGTGCTTTGAGTCAAGAAGAGTACAATAAGATCTCCTCTTGTGATCATGCCAATGAGATTTAGGAAATATTTGAGATTACTCATGAAGGCACAACTCAAGTCAAGGAAAGAAAGGTTAATATGCTTCTACATAACTATGAGTTATTCTCCACGAAAGAGGATGAAAGCATTAACAACATGCTTGATCGCTTTGTGGAAATCACAAATGGTCTTGCCTCATTTTGAAGACCAATCTCTAATAGCGACAAGGTGAAGAAGATCTTGAGATCTTTGCCTCAAGCATGGAACGCAACGGTCACCGCCATCATGGAGTCCAAATACTTAAATTCTTTGGAGTTTAGTGTTTTAATTGGGTCACTCATAAATTATGAGATTGTACTCAAATCAAGAGATGGAATACCAAAGCATGGGAAGACATTGAAAGCTTACATTCATTTCCAAAAAGGGGAGAGTGAAGGAGAGACAAGCTCCGATGAAGAGGAGGATGAAGAGCTAAAATTTTACTCCAAAAGGATAACAATTTATGAAAAGTTGTTGAAAAACAAGAAGCATCAATAAAAAGAGATGGAAAGGTTGAAGGATTCGAATAAGAAAAACAAAAGAAGAGGCTATAGTTCTTCTTCAAGTGATGATGGAGATCCAATGGCAAATGTATGCGTTTCGGCATATTAGGTACTCTTAATTCTCATTCTTTTATATTTCATACAATTTTTATTTCTAATTTGATTATTGTTATTTGCATGAATTATTTGATTATGTTGATTTACATATGTGCATTGTTTTGAAATAAATAGGGGGATAGACTATTTTTTATATATGCACAAATTGCTTTTGAAAGGAGGAGTGGAAATGTTTATAATTTGATTAATTGTTTAATCTTTTTGATAAATGAGAAAAAGAAGGAGAGTGTTATATGCTTAATTGAATAGGGATAAATTTTTTATATATGCACAATTCACTCTTGCATGATGCTAACCAAATAACAATGATGAAATCCTTGCTCAATGATGTTGCCTTTGATGTAGAGCATTAATTCTTCAAAGTTTTGTCATCATTAAAAAAGGAGAGATTGTTGGATCATATGATCAACAATAAGTTCATTATGTGTTTGGATGACGAGCAAAAGGTTTTGATGAAGTGCAAAACATTTGAGTTGAAGCAAAACACGTTGGAAAGCTCAGAATTCTGAAACAGAGTCTCTGATGCAGTTAACGTACGTCAAGATTATTATAACGTACATTACAACGTCATCACGTACGTCAATAAAAAGTAATGTACGTGAGAGAAGTCGTGAAAATGGGCAGAATCCACTGTAATGTTGAAAATGGTTTCTAACATACGTAAGGGAAGGATTGCGTACGTAATAGTGAAACACACGTACGTTAAGTTTTAAGCAATGTACGTGAATCATGAAGAAACATGATCAACGTACGTCATAATTAGTGAAACGTACGTAAGCTGAAAAAATGCCCAGATAATGTACGTAAGTAAATCGTAACGTACATAAGACATGCACAGACAGCAGCGGACATCTTTAAACAAACTCCAACGGCTATATTCTTCTCTCCAATGGTCATATTGATTCAAAGGGCTATAAATACATCAAGAGAAGACCAAAAACGTGCAAAACAATATCAGAAATTATAGAGCCAAACTTCCTATCAATTTCCATCAAGAAAAACATCAATTCAAGCTAGAGATCAAAGTTCAACATTCAATCTCAAATATTCAACTCTAGCATAGAGGTTCATTGTTTGTAAACCAATTGTATACACTTTGAGAGTGTGAGTTAGGTTTGTTGTAAGCCTATAGAAAATAACATTGTAGAGGTTTGTTGTAAACCTAAGTATAAAACAACATTGAGAGAGGTTTGTTGTGAACCTATAGAAAACAACATTGTGAGGCCTTGGATCTGTTGAGCCAGAATCAACCTCATGTATTGGCCTTGTTGGATCGAGATCAATCATTGATAGTGAAAGGCCTAAGTGAGACTTAGGTAATGGATGTAGGCAAGGTTGGCTGAACCACTGTAAAATCTTTGTGTCGATTTCACTCTTACTTTTCAAGTCGCTTTTGTTCATACAAAAGCTCATACTGAAATTTTCCAACACATACATCAGTATGTATTAGTCCTAATAGATCATTTGCCATTTCACCTTTATGTGTAAAAAGACTATTCGTTATTTTGCCTAACAAGCAAGATTCACTTGTATCAAATGATTCAAAATAAAATGAGTCAATTAATCCATCTTTATGAAGTTTTGAGATGCGTTTCTCACTTGCATTGCCCAAACGACAATGCAGAAGTAGGTTTGGTTTAAATAATTTGATTTTAACCTTTTATTAATGTTATAGATGTGCTTGTTTTGTTCCGAGTTTAAAACATAGAGACCAAATGATAGGGCAACAATACCATAAAACATTTTCCCATGATAGATGGAAAGATTATTATTCTTAATAATAAAATGAAATCCATCATTATCTAAACAAGAAATGAAAATGATGTTCTTACTCATAGTAGGAACATAATAACAAATCGATAATTATAAAACAAGTCCACTAGGCAAAGTTAAACTATAAGTTCCTACAGCTAATGCAACAACTCTTGTTCAATTTCCCACTCGTAGGTCCACTTTGCCTTTCATCAACGATCTACTATTGCTCAACCCCTACAAGTTAATGCAAATATGAGCTCTAGATCCAGTATCAAATACCCATGAGGAATTAGTAGATATATTGATTTCTATAACAAAAATACCTGAAGTAGAAGTCTCACTTCTCTTATTTTTTATCTCTTCTAAGTAGAGTTTGCAATTCCTTTTTCAATTTCCATCTTTATGGCAGTGAAAACAAACTCCCTACTTTGGCTTGGTTATCTTGGGCTTGGGTTTTCCTTTGCCCTTGCCAACACTCTTTGGCTTAGCCTTGCCTTTCCTCTTGTGTACCACAAGCACATCCTTGGTCTTGGGAATGCTCTTCTCAGCATTCTTTAACATACCAAGTAGTTTTGGGATGGACTTATCCATGTTGTGCATGTTGTAGTTCATGACGAATTGGTCATAACTACTTGGGAGTGACGCCAATCGTATCTATGGCCAAATCCTTTGCCAATGAAGTACCAAGTCTCTCAAGTTGGTCAAGATGACTCTTCATCTTGAGAATATGTGCACTTACTAAAGTGTCAGGAGCCATCTTACACTCATTGAATGCCTTTATTGTCAAGAACCTTTCTTGACGAGCTTGCTCTTAGAACATTTCTTTGAGGTGTTTCATCATGTCAAATGCTTCCATAGTGTCGAATTGCTTTTGCATTTCTGCAATCATGGTGGCAAGCATAAGACATGTGATATCAATTGAGTCACTTAAATGCTTCTCATAAGCATCCTTTTGTGCTCTTGGGGCATTTGATGCTGGTACAGGAGGAAACTCTATATCAAGGACATAACTCTTCCTCTCTTGCTTAAGAACAATTCTTAAGTTTTGAGACCAATCGAGGAAGTTAGTCTCGCTCAATTTTTCCTTCTCAATGATTGATCGTAAAGTAAAGGTTGATATGTTGTCGTTTGTTGCCATTATATCTACAAAAATGCAAAGATTTAATAAGAGGTCTTTTTAAAAACTCCCACTAAATTTAACATCCCCAAGTTAAAACAAGTAGTAGGTATAAGATCCATATTTCACTTAAATTTAAGTCAGCTGAGCTAGTCTATAACCTTAGCTATTTAAGTAAAAACTCTTTTCAATTATATTGTATATAACTCTTGTATTTCTAGGGATTTTGACATCTCATGTCCCGGCATATAAATTCCTTTTATGCCCTTGGCCCAAAACTGTTTTGATAGCCATGTTAAGTCAAACCATAATCAAAATGTAGATAACTGTTATCTATCCATTGTCTCACTAAGGTAACCGGGTGCACCGGAGGCAGAAACTCCAACACCGATGAACAAAGCCTTGACAGGTATTGATTATGGAAGTCATTTTCTTGACTTACTATTTATGTAGGGATTAGGTTTGTTTGTTTTGTGGGATAAAAGATACATTCATTCATGACATATATAGCATCACATGTATATATAGCATAATTTAAATGTGTCATGACAAAGCCCAAATCTAAGTTGACATTTTCACAAGTCAATGTGAAAGATCAGGGTTAACCTAGGGTGTTCTTCGATCTCCATCACAACGAACGACCTTCATCTTCTTTTACAAACAATTATATATTTCTATAATAACCTATTCTAAAAGAAATAGGCGTATTCGCCAATAATGACACGCAAGTCGTATTTGAAATAGGCACGTAAGGCCAACCCTTACATAATTTAAATACAATCTCATATGTTAATTAGGCTATGTCATGCACCATGCATATAGAATCAACATTCAACACAATCATAATCCAATTATGATCATAATCAAAATCTATATTGATTAATCGTTGGGTGTGTATAAGCGGTTTATGCAAGCTGGTTCCGAAGAGGTTTATAATTCACATTGCTCATGAAACGAGATGCTAATTTAAAACTCCAATATGTATTAATCTCATTAATACCTGAATATCATAATCTTATTATGATTCAACTCATTTATAATCTCATTATAAAACCGCATATATAAAACCTAATTGGCTTTCTAAGTTAATCTTAACATCCTATGTAAGTTCAACATTCCATTCGGCCTTTAACATATAAAAATAATTTTTATCTTGCTAAATTAAACACTAAACAAGTGTTATTAATATAGCAACAATATTATAACAAGGCCGAATATATCATACATATCAATTATATCACATATAAAAGGAATCATATATGTTAATGGTGCAAGTGGCTCTGATACCACTGTTGTAATTCACGACTCATTTATGACATTCATAAATGAATGGTGCAGCAGAAATAACAAAAATTTTAAGCCTAGAATTCCCCCAAGGACCCATGCATATCAACATATATGATTAGGATTAGAAGATCTACCTTAGATCTAATGCTTGAAAGTTCGACCGTGTGAGATGTTAGTGTAGCTTTTAGTATTAAAACCTCGAATCATCTTTCGAACTCACGTTGCCTTTGTGTGAACGTGTCTAGAGGTATCCACATAAAGGAACTTACCTTGGATCGGTGGAGTGTACTAGCACCCTTTTAGAATCTCTATTCTAAAACTCACAAAATAATTTTTTCTCTTTGAATGTGGCACTCTTAATTTCGGCTTTGACTTTTTTTGGAAATAGCAAGGAGTGCCACCCTATTTATAGGCATATGAGGAGACCTAAATAGATGCACAATAGGGCCAGAATTTCCCTCTCCTTGCCCTCCAAGGATTCGGCCTCTTCCTATTCTAAATAGGAGTGTGCCAAATTTCCAATCCTAGTCTTACTAGGTTTGCCTTTCTTGTCCCACAAGAATTAAACACTTCCTAATTAAATTTGTCACATAAAAATTAGGGTTTTATTTTCCTTGTCACACAAGAATAAAAACTCCTAATTAGTCTTGGAATCCTAATTAGTTTGTGCATGTGTCAAAATTCTCCTTGTCTTAAAGGATAAAGACTCCTAAAAAATAGGAAGATGTGACCCGAAATTTCTCCCTCCTATTTGGGTTTAATGTGCCGAATTTTTCATGCTCCTAAATATGTTAGGTATGCCGAAATTCACATGGGTTCTTATTAAAGTTATTGAACTTTTAATTATATGATACATTATCATAAAATAAATCACTCACATGGGCGGAATTATGTCACACATAATTAAATAATTATAACCATGATAATCGATGATTCATATTTAAAAAGGCCATTACATTAATGTACTATGTATTAAATCTTATTTAACACATAAATTATAAAACCCTGAATCATTATTGATTAATCAAATTAATCATCTTAATAATTCAATTACTACAAAGAGAGAACCTTTGTAACCAATCCAATTCGTTCTTGTCTGTGACCCAATAGACCCACTCGAAATTGGCAATGAGCCTTGTCCCAAACCTTTAGGCTCAAAGTCCATAAGCATTATCTAGTAATACATTATGGCAAGCCAAAATCGAGTGGATGTCGGTGATTTGAGTTAACCTTTCACAGTCTGATATTTAGTCCTTTTGTCTCATGATATCTCATCTAAGCATAAGGCATGGTCACATGTCAACCTTATAATGCTTAGCATGTTTCTTGATCTCAAGTAGATTGATATAACAAATGACATTGATAAACCCTTTTATCAATTCATTCGAGTATGCATACATTCCATCAATCTCACTCATCAAGTGGCCAAGAGATATCACTCTTCATAAGAGGAAAAAATCCATCTCTCACTGTCACACCTCTACATGATTCATGACATATCCAATCATAGTTTTTATTGTTATCCTGTGACGGATAACATTTGACTAAGTCAAAGCATGCGATTCCTCATGTAGGAGTCGATAGTGAGTTTCAGTCAGATGACTCAGACATCACCACTGCATGAAAACTACTTTGTGACAACAATCCATGAAGTGTTTTCATCAGGCCAGTCCAATACATGTTCCCCAACATGTATATATATTCTAAGTTGATATCTCATATCCATAATCAGTAAAATGTGATTATCCACTTAGCAACATACTAATATTAATTCATTATCATTTCCATGATAATGATCGATTAGGGACATTTAGAATAGTATCCCTTTTATCCTTATGGTTTTACTATCAAGTCACACACTTGATGGCATAAGGAAGAATAAACCATTCATGGAGTTTTATATTCATAAAACAAATAATATTTCATAGAAATAAAATGCCTTCTTTATTAAATAAATCAAATGACAATGTATACATGATTGGACTAGGGCACAAAACTAACAGAACTTTACGTCCGTCAATTGATCTATCTACCTTTCATTTGATTTTGATAACAAATTTGTTACCATCTACTTTACAACCTGGCGGGAGATCAACCAAAGTCCATACTTGGTTTCTCCTTATGGGTTCCATTTCCTCTTCAAATGCAGCTTTTTGTTCATTTTTAGTGGGACATGTAAAAGCCTTTTTAACTATTCAAGGTTTTTCTTCATCTTCTAGAGTTACAACGTAGGCTTTATTCTCAATTTCAAATTGTTTCTGAGGAATCCTCGACCAATTATTCCAATGTAATTGAGGGTCATTATCGTTATTATTGGTAATACCACCAATTGAAATTGGTTTGTCTTCATTTGTCCCACTCAATTGAGATATTGGTGGTGTGTTATCTAAGCTCCTACTAGGAAGAAGAGTATCTTGCATAGGACATTGTTCATCGACTGTAGGTTGACTTTTAGACACGTTGTTCTCTTCTTATAACTCATAAAGATGCATGTCAGATTTGTCTATCTCATTCTTTTTAGGGAAACGATCTTCTAGAAAAGTGGTGTCTCTAAACTCAATTTTAGTAGCTCTTCCATAAGAGTCCTTACCAATGGAAAACATACCCCTTTGAGTGTTCAGAACATCTTATCAAGATACATTTCTTTCCTCAGGGCCCTAATTTGCCACACTTATGGGAAGTATCATAAATAGATGTAGCAGATCCCAAGGGTGCAAATCAGGTTTACAGTTTGTCCATAACTAATAAGACGTTGATTTTACTAACGTTGTAGGCACACGATTAAGTATGTAGATTGCAGTCATTCGTGTGTCTCCCCATAATTGAATAGGAAGATTCACATGCGCCATCATTGACCTAATTATTTCTAGTAATGTATGATTCCTACATTTTGCTACACCATTTTGTTATGGTGTCCTAGGAATCATAAGTTTACGTTTGTCATTAGAAAGACTGTTAAATTGATTAGATAGATATTCACAACCTCGATCAGTTCTCAAAGTTTTTATTGTTTTTTTTCTAGTTGATTCTCAACTTCATTAATTTATTTGATAAGTAATCTAATGCTTCCGATTTATGGGAGATCAAATAGACATAATTGAATCAAGTGTAGCCATTTATAAAGGTAATGAAATAGGATGCCACGTGTCTGGCTTTAACATTCATTAGACAAATGCCCAAATGGATTAGGTGTAAAGGAAATTCAACTATTTGAGCTTGACCAAATGGCTTTCTAGTCGATTTTCCTTGCAAACAATATTCATAAGTGGGCAAATTAATTCTCGCAATTGACCCAATAGACCATCGCGAGCTAATCTATTCATTCATTCTTGCCAATATGTCCTAATATAGGATGCCAAAGATTAACATCTACATTGTTGTTGCAAGATTTAGTAAGCAAAGAAAAAGGCACATTACTGTTACTACAAATAGTGTTCTACCCATGAATCCATCCATAATACAACCACATCCTAAATAAACTGAACCATTAAATATGTCAAAGTTACTACCTCAGAGATCCAATTTCGTCGAATTTCTAAAGCGTAAAGGGCATCATATAGATAAAAGGTCTTTCCATCTTGGAAAAAAAACTTGCATGTGCCAAGTTCAAGCACTTCAATCCTTGAATTGTTACCCACATATATCCATCGTGTCCCCTTCGAAATCTGACGAAATTGCACATATGCATCTTTGTCTCTAGCTATATGGTCGGTGGCTCCTAATTCTATAATCCACATAGAATGAGATTTAGTAAGCATGATAGTACTAGAAACAAAAAAAATTACATAAAAGGTTCTAAAAGATAATACCTCCTTCGGCCTAGTGCACTCACAAGTGAAGTGACCCAGCTTATCATAGTTGAAGCAGGTCCTTTTGGATTTTTCTTTCTTTCCACCATGTTTTCCTCTTCTAAATTTGAACAACTTATGCCTCTTCTTTAGCCCTTGACTAGTATCTTTTCCTTTCTTGTTATTGTGCCATTTGCATTTAAAGCCTGGAGCTTTCTTGGAGCTAGATTTAGCCACATATGCATGGGCATTTGGTTTCACTGCCTCAAGGCGCTCATTCTTTCACTCAACATGTCATGCAATATTAGCAAAGTGCTTAATATTTTCATTGTGGGTTATGTTCACCTTCATGTGCTCCCAACTATTGGGAAGAGACTGAATAACAACTTGTACTTATTGTTCATTAGTTACAATAGGCCCAGTTTCCTTAAGTTCAGTAATCATGTTTGACATATCCATAAGGTGTTGTTCCATTGTCTTGTTTGAGACTTTCTTATAAGTCTCTAACTTGATGATCAACTACCAAAGCTTTGAGACAGTGGTTCCCCCAAAAATTTTCTTTAATGCTATCCAGATAGCATAAGCAGTTGAATATTTTTGGTATTCGAAAACCAAATCATCATTCATGGAACTGATCAGAATGTCCTTTGCAATGCCATATGTTATAGTTATCATCATTCAATTTTTCACCATTATTCAAAATTGCAATGATGTTCTTTGTTGCCATTGTGTTACTTAAGTAGCCTCACTAGACCCTGATTGAAATATGAAATCACAACCTAATTTTTACAATCCAAGTACTCCAATTTTGGTCCCTTTTTTTGTCAAATTCGTTCTTTTTTTTTGTTTTTCTTTCCATGTTTTTGAGAAAAAATACAAAATTTTAAGGTATTTTTGTACCATGTAATTACATAGTAGTTAAAATTCTTGCAATTACTGTGCAAGTGGGATTTGGGTTTGCGTCAGCCTGTCATGGGTGACCCGACTGATTTTCTAACACATGCCTTCACATTTGTTGTTCTTAACTGTCGGATTTGGGGTTTTTCATTGTTTTGTTGTTGTTTTTTTTACCTTAAAGAACTCCTTTCTATGTATTATATGTTTTTCCTTTTGCAGGTCGGGTCACACATGCCTTCTCATGGGTGACCCGACCGATTTTCTAACACATGCCTTCTCATTTGTTGTTCGTAACTGTCGGATTTGGGGTTTTTCATTGTTTTGTTGTTTTTTTTTATCTTAAAGAACTCTTTTCTATGTATTATGTGTTTTTCCTTTTGCAGGTTGTACCACTCCAACATATGGCTACTATAAATTATGGTTCAATTTAAAAAAAAAAATTTAACGAGCGTGTTGGTGACATTTTTTTTATCATTTCAATAAATTTAATATACTTCAAAAATTAATTTGTTTTATTTTCAATGTGTAACAGTAATAGTTATAAGATTTAACATAATTAGATTACCTACTGACGTAGCAGAGCTATAAATCAAGGGATAAATATTGAATCCATTGATTTGAACACGAATATCGAAAATAATCTTCTATAAACCTGTTGATTCAGTGACTACCAGGAAAATAAGCATCTAAAAATCGAAAGCATGTGGAGAAAATATCAGAAAATATTATTGATCATAAAAATGAATGAAATTCGGCCAAACAAATGTTTAAAAGTTGAAAATACAACCCTAAAATGGAAAAGACAAAAATGACCACACTGAAATATTTTGGGCCTTCAAAAAGGCTTTAAATGATGTTTTTTGGGCCTGAAACTAGTCAATTACAAATAAACCTAGTAAAAAATCATATATCTCTAAACAAGCTTTGATTTGATATATTGTGGACCCTATAACTCATCCCAGATCAAAATTTATGGCCCTTAAAAGTTTTGCTACATGCCTTAGCCCCTTTTATCGTATCTGGGCCTTCTATGAAGCCCAAAGCTATTTGATCCGTATTATCCCCTTCCCTCCAACCCACCCCACCCCACAGGTAGAGAAAATTGATCCTTGAATTGGAAATAAGAATCACCATAGGAAGGAATCAAATGCTTCACATTAAAAACATTTACAGTGCGGAGATGACTCGACAGTTTCAAATGGTATGCATTGGGATAGATCTTCCCAACATTCTCCACAGGACCAATTTTCTTAGCTGTAAATTTATTGTTATCTCCAACTGCAAACTAATCTTTAGTCAAGACTACCCACACAAAATCCCCAACATCAAACTCTAAGTGTTGGCGCTTCTGGTATATGATCTGCTTATACTTGGAATTAGAGACATGCATATTTTCATGAACTACTTTATGAACGTATTGTAAGCAATTCACAATCTCAGCAGCTTTCCCACGAACCTTAGTATTGCTTGGCAGAGCTATCAAATCAAGCGGTTTTCCCATGAACCTTAGTATTGCCTGACAGAGCTATCAAATCAAGTGGTGTGCACGCTGTGTTGAATAAACCACCTGAAAAGGACTGAAACTATACTACCATTCACGACATGGTTATGAGAAAATTCTGCCTAACACAGCTTTTGATCCCAACTCTTTACATGGTTGCCCACTAAACAGCTCAAAAAGTTCCTCAACGACCTGTTCACAACCTCAGTTTGACCAGTTATCTGAGGATGATAAGCACCTCTAAAATTCAAATACGTATTAACCATATTCCATAAGTTGCACAAAAAATGACTAAGAAAATGAGTATCTCTATCTGACACAATAGATGTTGGCAATCCATGCAAACAATAAACATCTCGAAAGAGCAATAATAGCATCTATAGTCTTCTTGAAAGGAATAAAACAAACCATCTTAGAAAATCTACCAATGACAGCAAAGATGGAATCATTACCTCGTTGTGTTAGCTGCAACCCCATCACAAAATTCACATTGATATCAGACCAAGGCCTAGAAAGGACTGGTAATGGCATGTATAGTCCTGCATTAGTGGTTGTCCCTTTAAAGACTTGACAAATGTTGCTCCACTGCACATACTTCTCTACGAATTGTTGGCCAAAATTAGGAAGCCTTAACCAATTTCAATGTCCTATCCTTGCCAACATCCCCATGCAATTTGTTTAATTATCTGTAAACAAAGACTACAATTTGGAATTAACAACTGATTGCCCTTAAACAGAAACCCATCATGTAATAAAAAAATTTGTTTTCTTTTCAGCCTATACATCTTGCAGTATCACAAAAAAATAAGGGTCAACAACAAGCAAGTCATGAAAAGAGTCAAAGCCATGTAACTTAAGTCGCATAGTAACCAGTAAACTACTTCGATGACTCAAAGCATAAGCGAATCGATTAGCAACTCCTGCCTTATGCTTAACCACAAAAGTAAATTGCTCCAAAAAAGGAACCCGTCTCCCATGGCACAACGACACTTTGTCTTGATGATGTAAGTGTCTCAAAAAATCATGATATGTTTACAAAATGAATTCCACGTGAAACAAGTAATGGTGCCAATGTCTCACTGCCTGCACCACTGCATAAAACTCAACATCATAGGTGTTGTAATTGAGTTTTTCCCTAGCCAATTTGTCATTGAAAAATGCTACAGTCTTGCCATTCTGACTGAGCACTGCACTAATAACAATTTTACAAGCATCTGTGTGTAACTCAAAAAGCTGCAAAAAAATAGGAAGATCTAAAATTGGAGCAATTATGAGCCACTCTTTAATCAACTGAAAAGCTAACTCCGCATCATCAGTCCACTCAAAAGACTACCATTTATACAATCTATAATAGGAGCCATGATGATACTGAAATTAGTAATAAAGTGCCTGTAAAATGAAGCCAGGCCATGAAAAATCTTCACTTCAGTTAAGTTCGTCGGTCTAGGCCATTCCCTCATAGCTTGAACCTTGGCTTCATCAACTTCTAAACCAGTACTTGAAACCACATATCCCAAAAACAACACCTTTAGGGCCATGGACGCACACTTCTTTATTGTAACATAAACTTTTCCCCTATGCAACACACAAAAAACCTCCCTTACATGCTACAAGTGCTCTTCATTATTAGCACTATATATCAGAATATCATCAAAATAAACCACAACAAATTTGCCAATAAAAGACCTCAGTAACTGGTTTATCACATGCATAAAAGTACTAGGGGCATTAGACAAACCAAAAAGCATCACAAGCCACTCATACAACCCCTCCCTAGTATTAAAAAATGTCTTCGACTACAGAATTGTTTAGCTACTCATAATAAGAAGAAACCTGTAAAATATGAATGGACAAAGTTTTGGGTTGTGCTCCCCTCTTAGGGTAATGTAAAAGCTGTTAAATAATGAGTTTTAGAGAGTATTTATATGTGCTCTCTCTCCAAAACCTAATCCTATTGTAAATAATATTCATAAAATAATAATAATAATGTAATTATGATTGTTCCAGCAGTGATTTCGAGTTATGAGCCTTCAAACACGTCTATGAAGCTCTAAAAACGAGACCCAAAAGCCTAGCACGCGGCCCAATGGACGTGGTCTAAAAACTATGGCGTGGTCCTGCAGAAATGCAATTTTCGCTTGAAATGCGCAGAAACAACTCTAGTTCTTCATGTTTCACGAATATTCCACCTATAACACCATATAAGCATAAAAACATAAAAAGACACGAATAATAACAATTTATAATGCAAAGAAAAACACAAAATGCAACATAAATCATACCTAAAATGCAACCTATCAGTGAGCTTTGTTGCGAGAATAATGAGTTATGACAATGAATAGGCAATCTTCAGGCCCAAAGCCAAGCACAGAAAGAGCAGATGGAGTAAATGTGTTTATCTAAGGAGTAACAGATGGAGCAAATACGTTTATATGAGCAGTAGCTGATGGAGCAAATGCTTTTATCTCAGGAGTAGCAGATGGAGCAAATGCGTTTATCTCAAGAGCAGCATATAAAGCAAATGTGTTTAGCTGAGGAGGCTTTTCAGAGGCGAATGGAGGCCTGCATGAAACAAATGGGTAATATGGCGAGCCATGCTTCTACTTTCAGTTCACCTTCACTTGACGCATCAAAGCTCGACGAAGAGAATCAGTAGATAGGTTTATGCAATTATAATATTTTGGAGATAATAAATATTTTAATATTTTGTAAATATTTGAGATTTAAATTATTAATATTTCCATTTTTAAAATTATTTAATTATAATTAAAAAATTATTGTACAGAAATTTGTGACCAATTTGTTGCAACACTTTGCGATCAATTTGTCACAAAAATATTGCGACCGTTTTGTCACAAAATTCTGTGCCAATTTGTCACAACAATATGAGACCAATTTGTCCCAAAATTCCGCGAACAATTTGTCCCAAACTTCTGCGACCAATTTGTCACAGATTTTGCAACCGTTTTGTCACAAAAACTTGCAGCCGATTCGTCACAACCACATTGCGACCAAATTGTCACAAAATTTTGTGACTCATCAGAAAACAGTCTGTTGACTCCATCCTAACTCTTGTGACGAAAAGTTCTCAGTCGCAACTTTTGCGACCAATTTGGTCGTAAAAAAAATTGTATCCACTTTTTTTACGACCAAATTTTGTGACAGAATTTGTTTCGCAACACTTTTGTTGTGACAAAAACACTCTTTTTGCGACATGCCAATATTTTTTAGTGACACATATGCAATTGCAGCAAGGTAGAGAAGAGATGGTGGCAACGACGATGGCAGCGATGGAGAAAAGAGACAACAATGAGAGGGAGAGAGGAGATCGAAGAAATAAAGGAGCAAAACCACGATCAATAGTTAAAAGAGGATTGATGAGGATCGAACATGAGAAGAGGAAAGTATCACTTTAACACTCCGGTTGTGTTGTACACTATATTAAAGTGTCTGGGTCAAAATGAATTAAAGTGCTTGGGTCAAAATTAGTTTGAGTCAGATCTAACTTTAGCCTCTGAATCAAAATCAATTTTGATAGCTTGCGGTGGTTTTAACAACCGCCTAATGCAAACTACCAAGATAGCTCTTTTGTGGTGCAGTGACTAAAAGCTAAAACTTCCCCTTAACGCCTAATTTAGTATTCCAACAGCTAGAAAAAGTAAAATTGAGCTCCAAAACCTATGAAAAGGGTCTTCCTCATCAAATATCAAGGTTAAATATCAATAAATATTTGGTTATATCTTGCTACATCAAAGAACACAATTTAACTCCAACCCTTCATTTGATGATTGAGCTTAACTAGCATATTCTAGCCAATTTGTATAGAAACTTTGTATTTCTTTGCAAGAGTATTTTAAGTTTCTTTGTTGCGCCTTAAAATAAGAGAGTCAGGTTTTCTAGTTTTGTTCCTAGAAAATTTAGAGATTATAAAAAATTTGTTGAAATTTGTTGAAATTCTCAACTGCTGAAGGTATGTCAAGGAATACCAAGCGTCCTATAAATCTTAGATTTTCTTTTTTTATCATCCCGTACTCTCTTTACATTTTATATATTGTTTGGCTGATTTAGAGTTTTACTTCAAGTGTCTGAATTGATCTGCCTACTTAATTACATTGTTCTTAATTTGTATTGAAAAGATTTTTAAAGAAATTTTATTTGATTTGGTTTGAATTGCAAAACAATATAAAACAAAGTTTTTAACTTATAGAAATTCATTTCATCTCCCTTGAATTGTCATTTTGGACCAACACGTGGCTTTGCTTGAATTTTCCTTGGCTCCTGATGTTGAACAAAAGTTGCTGAGACACTCGGGCATTACCTTTATTTGGCTAACTGAGCAATCTTCCGATGAGGATCAGATCATCTGCAAAGAACAAATGTGATAAACCCATGAGTCATTGTATCAACACATTGATGTTCATGATTGGAGTGCAAATATTAATACACAATTAATTCATTTCCTTCTTTCTCATTTTGATAAGAAAAATGGCTTTTCATATTGCAAGGTAAAAGGGGAACGCGTGGGCCATACCATACAAACCATTAAAAAGGTGGTTGTAACAACTAACATGTTCATATTGAGAAATTGGGTTTGTACAATACCAGTATTTAAAATTTATGATTTGATTCTTATAAGATATAAAAATTCAAATTCCACCAGGTATATACTGTTTTTTTTTCTTTTGGTGAGATATTAATTTATTCTTTCTAGCAAACAATGACTTGCATGTTAGATTTTGAATTCAAATCTCATGGACACTGACTATAAAAAATAAATTATTCTTTCCAAATATAAAATATTATTTAATTGGTGGTAAAAGATGGAGAAACATATGTATAATAAATTGAGATTTGTTTGACAAAAATGATCAATTCAGACAGTCATACCAACATAATCAGAAATATCAAATACGATCAACTTTGAATTTTTCACGCATTATTCTATATGCATTTTTAGTTGAATACATTTATTTAGTAAATTACATTAAAAAAAAAAAAAAGGCGGACTAGTTGTAACCTTTATAGCTTATTTAGCACGTGTAGTATTTAGTGTCTCCTTAACATTTAAAACTCGGTATATGTAGGGAATGGCACAGTTTCCTCTTAAGTTTAGGGTAGGAGGGGTATCTCCAGCCCACAGTTTTGGAGATTCTATAGACCGCATTGGAATTTACACCAGAATTTACGTATTATTCATTCACAAGGAACTCCAACAACGCTAATGGAATTTGAATTCCGATGGACTTCACTAGAGTCTAAATCCTTAAACGCTGAGTTCATCCTTGTGGACTTCTTAAAACTCAGTATATAATATTCACCTATAAAAGTAATTAATACATTTCTATACTAAAGTAATTAACAATGTTCATTTATATATGTAACAACAGGTGACACGCCTGAAATGTGGTGGTTTCATCTTTGCTTTCCGCCTAAACCACACAATGGCGGACGCTCCAGGCCTATCACAATTCATGGCGACGGTAGGTGAGATGGCGAGCGGGGCACACGCTCCCTCAGTTCCTCCAGTGTGGGAACGTCACATTCTGAACGCAAGAAACCCACCACGAGTGACCTGCGTACACAGGGAATATGAACATGTAGAAGACACAAAAGGCACAATTATTCCACTTGATGACATGGCTCATCGCTCGTTCTTTTTCGGTCCTCTGAGATCTCTCGTCTTCGCAGATTCGTCTCTCCCCATCTCCGCAACTGCTCCACCTTTGAGGTACTCACTGCATGCCTTTGGCGGTGTCGTACCAATGCGCTTGGTCCTGAACCTGACGAAGAAATGCGAATCATTTGTATAGTGAATGTACGCAATAAAATTACCCGTCCATTTCCGGCAGGATATTATGGTAACGGATTTGCATTCCCAGTGGCTGTGGCAAAAGCCGGAGAGCTTACGAGTAAGCCATTTGGATACGCGTTAGAATTGGTGAAGAAGGCGAAGGCGGATGTGAATAAGGAGTATATGCAATCGTTGGCGGATCTTATGGTGACGAAGGGGAGGCCACACTTCACGGTTGTGAGGGCGTACTTAGTGTCGGACGTGACACATGCCGGATTTGGGGATGTGGATTTTGGGTGGGGAAAGGCAGCTTACAGTGGTCCGGCAAAAGGCGAAGTTGGTGCAATCCCTGGAGTTGCTAGCTTTTATATACCATTCAAGAATAAGGAAGGAGAAAATGGTGTTGCGGTGCTCATTTGTTTGCCAACACAAGCAATGGAAGTTTTTTATGAAGGAATTGAATGGCATGTTGGACGACCAACCAGCATTAAGTAACACTAAAGCCGGCTTTCTGATGTCTGCCTTGTAAACTAAGGCGTGCTCTTTTGAAACTATGTGGCAAAAAGGAAAAGTGAGGTGTTCAGAGACTAGGCTATGTTTATTTGCTTTCGAATGGTAGTTTCTCGTGAGAGATGAATTATTTTTCATCGATACATAAAATTAGGTAACAATCTTCATATAATTAAGTTCTATATTTTACATTCCCTACCTCGTAAAAATTTTGTTAGATGAAACATATTGTTTTTTACGAATGACAATTAAGTAGCTCTCAACACAACCAAAACTAAGGATGGTAATGGGTTGTCTACTCATCGGCTATCATCTTTGATTGCTCATATTCAATTAACGCGAGGATTACCCATTTTTACTGAATATTGATTTGTGCACAAATATTATCAAAATGTTATTAAACGAATTTGGATAAAGTATAGAGATAGACTTATTCTACTCACTATATTTACAGTCATATCCGTACTTGTTACATAATATATATACCTTTATGAAATTTTGTTTTTCAAAACCTGTGAACAATAAAATTTTCTATAATAATATTATGGAATTCCATGAATTATGTAATGCTTTTGGCCAATAAATTTATAAAATGCTACAATTTTATATTTTAAACTTTCAATTTTTATTATATTCTATAATATTATATATAAAGAATTATTATTCAACTATTTTCTACTTTTATTAAATATATATATATATATATATATATATATATATATATATATATAT
>CAODLS012036164.1:0-14001 GCA_948243855.1 Flueggea neowawraea
CACTTTTCGGGATCATGTCAGCTGCAAATGCCGGTAAGAATCCATCAACATTTGAAAATGCTATTCTCTTCTATTAAAAGAAAAAAGATGAATGACACTTGTAACATTAGGAAATCATTTACAGATAGACTAATAAAGAGCAGAATATGAATAGGAACATATACTATCTACAAGAGATCAGGCCATTAGACTTGATGACAAAGAATTTGTCTTCGTTTTTTTTCCATATTTTACTTAATGTGTAATAAACTAACAATATCCAAGAATTGTAGATTTCTGAATGTAATTTTACACCTTACAAAGAAGTTGAAGCTGAAAATTTTGCAGGCGAGACTCGCGAGAGTGACATACTTGCATCTCCAGGTGGTGTTGCTGGTTTCCCAACTTTCAGTTATCTAGTTAGAGTGACAATTAGCTGTCCAGAAAAGGGTGAAGTTTCCGGAAAGCTTGTTCGGTTGCCGAAGACACTTGAAGAACTACTTGACATTGGTGCCCAAAAATTCAGAATACATCCCACCAAAATTCTCACCAAGGATGGTGCTGAAGTTGAAGATATAGAGCTCGTCAGGGATGGTGATCATCTTCTTCTGGTTAGCGATTCGGGCTCTCAAAATCAAGAATGCTGAGAAAAGTTGTGTAAGCTTTGCCAGGACCTTCCATACCTTCTGAGCATATGGGAGTTTGGCAATTTTGTCTTTCCATTCTTTTATACATTTTCCTCACATTGTCATCGGAAGGGGAGAAAATTAAACTGATAGGAAATGTAGGAGATCATACGAGACAAAGATCCACAAAAGTGTTTCTGAATACAATTGTAAATGCATTACAATGTACCCGAGATTTCAGAAACTAACAAATGATACGAAGAGCTTCGATGATCAAAGGTCCTTTCTTTTTTTGGTGAAAAGATGATCAATGACACCTTTTGAACTATGTGCTTAATTTAGTATTGTCTTTCTTGGTTGGACGGTCAGGTAGAGTGAAGAAAACATGAGCTCTCACAATTCTTATGGATTATGAATAACAAACCTGGAAGTCCCATCGATCACAAGTTATTTTCAGATTGAGCAACCACTCTAAAGAGTAGAATGTTTACATTTATCTCTATCTTTTTAAGATTTGATCTCTGTTCTTTTACAAATACTCTTTTTTTCTGTCTTCGTATGTTGTGACGGTTCAATACGCGGTTGAGAGAGAGGTGTAAAATGGCATTTTTGTGTACATCCTGTGCTCGTTTGGTTACAGTGTTTTAGGTGTTTTACACATTTTGTACTCATCCTCCATAAAAGAATATCAAAAATCATTTTCTTGCGATCTCTTCATAATTTCTCGCAGGCAGTCAAAAAATGGTTAAGCCGACATTTGTAAAATAATTTTCAACGCTATTTCGTTTCTGAATGGCTTTTTGTTGTTGTTGTTGTATTTGTGATATTTGGTCTTTTTAATGGTATTTAGGGACTGCAGTTTTCTCAAACATTTTTTCACCTTTTGCTTTTTTGTTGACCCTTTGACAATTTTGCACTCCTGCGCCGCCATACCAGGTCTTCTATTGTTTAGGACTTCCCTATCACTCTGACTAGTCCCTGGGTCTTCTTACGTTAGCACGCCAAACCTATTGGTTGTTTATGAGGTGGGGGTAGTCCCTGCATTGTTGTCCTGATTATGTGGCCTTCTATGAACCTCCTAAGCGATCATGGAAGGGCCATGCCCACTAGGTGAGCCTCCTGAGTTGGTAAGGTTTGGTAAGGGAATGACAGGTCCCGTTGTGACCGTTGGTGTCCTTGATGGGTAGGATTATTGTCTGGATGTGCAGGCTGGGCTGGAGCCAGGGGCAGACGCAAGACAGGATAAGCAGGGACCTGGGCCCCTGCTCTCGCCGGAGAAGTGCCATTAGAGCCCTCCTCCGGCGGAGCTCCGCCAAGGACAGGGCACCTGCTGGGTTTGTGAAAATTGAAGAGACATGGAGGTGGAGTTGCAGGTGGTGTTCGTATGAAGAAGAATATGAGCCTTTTTAACTGAGTTTTCTTTTAACAAAAAAATTAAGACCATGGCCTCTTAAAGGCACGCACCCATTGAGTCCCAATTTCACACACCTGCCAGCCCACCACGAAACTGCTCTGCCTCCACTCTCCTTTTATTTCTCTCTCTATTCACTCCGTCTGTCCAGTGCTCTGTTCTCCAGACTCCAGGCCGCGCTGCCACATCCTGCTTCGTCGGTGACAAGCATTCCTCCCAGCTGTAAACTCGGTCCCAAAGGGTATTGACATTCCAAGAGTGAGGTGAACTGAAAATTTAAAGAGTTTGAAAACTTTGTTGATTTTTTTTACAATTAAAACAAATAACAAAGTTAAATGCGGAAGCTAAATAAAACCAATTCACAAACAACAAAAAAAATCAAATGCAAATTCAAAGTAAAGTGAGTAGGGGAGAGAAATCAAAGCCAAATATTTATAGTGGTTCGATCCTCCTTGACATACGTCAACTTCTTTAGTTCCACTAGAGAATTTCAATCCACTATCTCCTCACTTCTGGGTGGAGGAAAACCGTTTACAACACTTGTTTTTGCTGGCTCAACAAGCAAACCGTTACACCTTATTTTTGCGAGCTTAACAAGAAAATTGTTTCTCTAGTTTTTACTGGTTCAACTAGAAAATCGTTTACTATTTGTTTTAGGGACAAAACAAGCAAACAAACCTTTAGTTTTTGCTGGCTTAACTAGAAAACCGAACCACTTCTTTTAGGGACGAAACAAGCAAACCAAGACTCTAGTTTTCTAAGGCTCATTAGAAAATTTATCTATCCCAAGAAAACAACCTTGTTTGATACAAAATCAACCAAAAGATATAACAGGTTTAAAGCTCACTCAAACTCAATAGTAGGATAGCAAGTAAAAAGCTCAAATAGGTTAGAAAGGTAGAGAAGAGAGAGACAATAATAACAAAGTATAGCAAATGACTATATTGTTTTCTTTCTTCTCTAAGACGTCTATTTATAGCCACTCTTAGAAATATAGTTGTTGTAAGGGAGAAAAGAATTATGTTTTAATTGGCGTCACTGCATACTACGTGTGTAGCCACCATCTACGTGCGTAGTACTCCGTTCCTTTTGAGTTCTACGTGTGTTAATCATCCTTCTACGTGCGTCACAAGAACTCCAATATCCACTACCTTGAATAGATTGGCATATACGTGCCTTGTACCATGTACTACGTGCATTGATCTGATTGCCAGAGTATGCCATTTTCGCCCAGGGGTTTACTACGTGCGCAATATCCTCTTCTACGTGCGTAGTCGTGCCTTCAAGGTTAGACCGTTGGTTCTTCACGTGACTTTGTCGAGAATATTTGAATTCAAATTCGGAGGAGCGTCTTGGCTTTGTCAGCTTGTACAACACATCCTCTTTTACGTGCGTAGATCAAACTTCTTCAAAGATTGCACCTTTAATTCCATGTCAACATGTCAGAATATTTGATTTGAATTCTCGAGGAGCGTCTTGGCTTTGTTCTCATCTGTAACTCATCTTCATGCGTAGGACACCTTACTACATGTGTAATACTCCACCTCAAGGTTTGCACTTTTATCCTTCTATGCACATTCTTGCACTCTTCTACGTGTTCATCAATTGATGCTCTAATTTTCTCTGAACACTTGTTCGAATACGTGCGTAGAATCTCCTTCTGCGTGCGTAATACAACACCTGATGCTCATTGTCTCTTAGAATGAGTAGTCTACGTGCACGACACTTCTTTATACGCCCATAACACCCATACTATGTGCATAGTATATGCTTTTATGTGCACAATATCCAGTCTGCACCTTTGCACCTCTTTTTATGGATGTTTTGCATTCATCATCATCAAAACCAAAGTTAACACCAGCCTTAGGTAAGCCTTCCCTCATCTCATTTCCTCTCTATTTTGAACAAAATTTCAGTTTTTATTTTATGTAGGGTTAGGTTTTTTTAATGATTGATGATCAATGAATGTTTTAAATTAGGTATTTAGGGTGAAATTGTTGAATGATTGTTGATTGATTGATGGAATTGGGAATTGGGTTTGTTTTAGAACTGCAAGTTTTCTTGAGTTTTCACAGAGAGAGCAAGAGAGACAGATAGAAATTGATAGTTCAGAAGAGAAGGATAGAATGGAAGGGTTGTCATATTTGATTAGGTCTAGTAGGATTGGATTGTAGTACTCAACAAAATGTTAGTTTGTTCTTGAAGATCATGTTCTCAGGAGCTTCAAGTCCATTCATGGCTCTAAAGATGAAGTCTTTCTTGATTTTAGATCATCAGAGTTTCTTTCTTTTCATTTCATTTTGTATGTGATTAATTATATGCATATATATATATATTCTTGCTAGTGTAATGATAATGAGACTCCTTCTGTTTTTTTTGTTGCTTTGTTATTTTGTGTTTTCTTGTTATGGCTTGTTGGATTAACCATTAATTGCTTGTTATTGTTAATGATTTTAATATTGTTTCTTTTGCTTTTTGATTTCGTTGTTTTGCGTAATGGGTATTTGTTGCTTCTTTGGTACGTTGTTAAATTGTGACTAACTAAATGAAAAAATGAAAAAAAATAATGAGTTGAATCTTCAAGAGCTTTGGTGTCTCAGTCACTTTGTACACACAGTATAGCTAGATTCTGGCTAAGCAGGTTCGACCTCTGCTTAACTAGAATCCTGCGTTCGCCACTGGCTGAAGCCACCCCCAACGTGGCACCTGCTTCTTCTTTATTTGTCGATGGTGGCCTCTCTGGTAGGAATGTGATAACCGAATATCCAAACCAAAAAGAACCTGAATCGAAAAAAGCCGTTGACTTCTGAATGTCTCTGAACCGAACCAGACCGAACGAAGAATTGAAACTAGAACTGAATATATATATATATATATATATATATTCATAGTTGTGTATTCATATTTGGTCATAATCATATGTGTTCAAAGGTATTTATAGGTGTACAAAAGTATTCAAAAGTGTACATAGGTGTTCATAGATGTACAAAGGTATACATATGTGTTCAAAGTTGTACATATGTGTTCAAAGATATACATAAGTATTCATACTTCATAGATGTACAAAGGTGTAGAAATACATTTAAAGATGTACATAGGTGTTCATAGATGTACAAAAGTGTACATATTTGTTGATATATAATATAATTTACAAAATATTTTCATGTTAAGATGTGTGAACAACAAATCATTTATATAGGTGTACACAAACTTGAAATTACTTATATATAATACAACATTTAGTGTATGTTAAGGTGTACAAAATATGAAATTTAGTGTACAAAGGTTCATAAATAAAAATTGGCACAATTTTAGGCTCATTTATATAGGAATATACACTAAATATTATGTATTCTTATTCTAATTTTAAATTATTAATATGTAACATGAACAATTTTTATTTGTTACGTTAAAATATATGTAAGTAATTTTAAGTTTAATAGTTTAACAATTTATTTAGGGAAAAATAACACGTTTATAATGAAATATCTGATTTTTGCGGAAGGTGTGCACAAGTGTGCAACATGTTGTACACCTAAAGTTAATATTATGTGTACCTTTGTTCACCTAAATTTCATGTAGTGTACACCTAAATTTCATGTTGTGCACACCATTGTACACCTTAATTTCATGAAATTTAGGCGTACTGAACATGAAATTTAGGTGTACAAAGGTTTATAACATGAAATTTAGGTGTACTGAACATGAAATTTAGGTGTACAAAGATGTACAACATGAAATTTAGGTGTGCAAATGTGTATACTACATGAAATATAGGTGTACAATGCATAAAATTTAGGTCAATTAAGGTGTAACATCTATAATATAAACTCAATTAAACTACTTGTAAAGTCTATATACTAAACCATAAACTTTATACACTAACCTCAAATGCTAGACTAATACACACTAAATGTTATTAACATTAAATAACATACACACTAAATACTACTGTTTCTTAAAAGACATTAAATAGTTTAATATACAGATGCTATTATTTATTGAACATTAGTTCAAGTATTATTATTTATTAACCACTTAAATTTATAAATTATAAATATAAAAATCTTTCAATTGTTATAAACTATGTTTTTATATATAATAGAGATTTTGATCATTTTAAAACATTGAACTCCCATCCCATTTTTAGTTATTAATTCTAAAAATATTTACATTTATAGTGTCAAAACTACAAAGTTTTAAGACAAAACTACATAGTTTTAAGCCAAAGCTATTTTAAGCTAAAACTACGTAGTTTTGACTCAAAACTTAACTGTCATCCCATTTTAAATTCCTCATTCTCACTCAAACACTCTAAAACCCTAAATCTCGCTCACTCTCGTCGGCATCTCTTTCAATCTCACCGCCATCTCTCTCAATCTCACTCACTCACTCTCTTCGCTTACTGCCTTTCTCAATCTCACCCAACTCTTTCTCTCGCGACTCTTGCTGCCTCAAACCCTAATTCTCACCCCACTCTTTCTCTCGTGACTCCTGCAACCTCAAAACCTAAATCTCACTCACTCTTGTTGTCTTCTGCCTCTTTTAATCTCACTCACCCTCGCCGCCATTTGCCTCTCTCAATCTCACCATCATCGAGCTTTAAAGGAGCCGTCGTTGATCAAGAAAGCTCAGAATGAACTTTCCGGTGAGTTTAGGAATTCCAAATAAGTGGTATCAGCTCCACCTTACCATGAAGTTGTTTAGAATTAGGCTTTAATGATTTATTTGATGTGAAATGATTTTCGATGAATTGTTGAATCTGGGTAGATTTATTTTTGAATTTGGATTCAGTGTTTGTTATGTTGAAATTCTAATCGTTCGTGTCAATTGCTCTTGTTTTTTGGATTGTTGCAATGATTCTTTAATTTAAATTAGGTTTTGGGCATGACGATGAAGTCTTATGCTTTACTGTATAGGACAAATGTTATTAAGTAAGGGTTTATTGGTTCATAGAATAATTTATAAATTAAATCTCCTAGAACCTAATCGAAACTGACCCATTTTAACCGAACCTACTTGAATCGGAATTTCAGAGATTTGGATCGGTTCCAGTTATGGAGAAAACAAATCTCCGCAGTTCGATTCGGTTTTAGAGATCTCCAAATCTCAGAACTGAACAGACACATCATCACCCCTACTCGCTAGACATGACTCCGATTGGTGACCGTATATGAAAAACAAATCTCACAAAGGCCTTCATACTCCACAGAATGTCAATGTTCATGCAACCAAATACATGCCACTTGAGGCTCGGTCAAATCTATCTTCACCTACCACAAGTAGCCATTCTAGTATTAACATCTATATTAACAGGCTTACCAATGGAGGACGCTAAAACATACTAAATGTCCTTATCATAATAGATCAGGGACAACTCTGGGAACCTCACCCAATTAAGGGTAGACTCAACAATGGCTTTAGAGGCAAAGAAAGGACTCCATTGGCTGATAGTAAAGTAGTGCCCTTGAATGAGCCATGAACCTTCACTCAAAACTCTTTCCCTATTCTCCGTACAAGAAAACCAAACTAAGAAGTAGCCATGACCCAAAATAACAATGTCAAGTTCACCTCGTGGTTGCCAAAAATCCTTCACAGGCTTTTCAAAAATTAAAAAACTAATGTTCCTTCCCAAGGTTTAACCACCAACACTTGCTTCGATGGTTGACATAGGTTGGCTTTAAGGTCAGGGTCGACTGTGGATTTAGGAAGTAAAAGGTTACCTTCGTGATACTACAGGGTGATTTTCTTTAAGGTGAGTAGTTTTTCACGGTTCCTTGGAGTAATCCCCAGTTTGGGAGCACCAAAGAGAACATCGCGTAAGAAGGGCTAACCAAAGGGGGCATGTTAGGGTTAGGGTTAGGCAATGGGTTGTGTTCTTCTTAAGGGAAGTGGGATGGTACAGTTGGGGTAGGTTTTGGGTCTTCCATGGGAAAATCTTGGATGGGGTTGTCAGATGGGTCGCTAGTAGGGTGGGCATGGGTCGAGCTCAATCGACCGGGCTGAAGGTCTAGCCCAGGCCTGTCCATCCAAAAAGGGCGGGCTGAGCCTGGCCAGCCCGCGGGCCTACATATATTTTGTATAAATGCCAAAATTCTGGAATTGGGGAGATTCTAACACTGGTCGCTGGGGTATTGTCGCGCAACATCACCAACTCGTCTACCACATTCTTATGTTTATATATATATGGAAAAATTCTGCGCTTAGGAGGATTCGAACCCTGGTCTGAGGGGAATATTGCACGTCCTCACTAACTTGTCTACCACATTCTTATGTATATAACATATATTTTATATATCCCGGGCCGAGCCTATTTTAGGAGAACCCAGGCCTAACCCAAAATTTATTTCGGGCCTATTTTTTTGGCATGACCCTATGGCCTAGAAACTTGAGCGAGGCCCTTATTTTGGGCAGGTTGGGCTTAAATGCCCAGCCCTAGTTGCTAGGAGAAGGGGCCCTGGCGGGGTCTTTGGAACAAAGGTTTCAGCTTAAGAGTCCAGATACAAAAAGAGCCTTCATTGTCTTATGGTGTTGGATTTTGGCCTAGAAACCCAATACTTGGATTGAGCAAGTATTAAATGCATATTCCCAATATAGCATGGACCCAATAGTTGGATTGAGTAAGGTTTTAATGCATATTCCAAATGCAATATGGACCCAATACTTGGAAGGAATTCAAATGCACCCCATATTGCACCTACTTCTTACGAACAAAACAAGTTTGTCTTGTCTAAAAAGGGTTACCAGTGCCATTTTGTACAAAAAGAATATTCCATATTGCGTCGCCATTTCACTCGTCCCACAGTCGCTCTCGTAGACACATAAATCACTTGTTCCCTAGTTACCCTCTCTCGCTCACACACCCAGAGTCCAACTGTAGTCGCTTTCCAATCTATGGTCGGCCTTCGCTGAATTGAGAGGAGAGATGGCAAAGAAGAGGCAGAGGGTAAAGAGGTGCCCTCATGCCGGTTTACGGGAGGGGCCGGTGAGGATATAGACTCCTGAGTCCCTTTCCCCAGACAGATGCTCCAAATACCTCTGTGACACCGAATACCTCACTGAGTACCGTCTCATTAGGAAGTGTAAAGGGTGACTCAGTCACTGTGCCTACTCCAGAGGAGCTGGCACATAGCGAGGTTACCAAAGAAAGCTAAGGAAGGAACAATAGGAACAAACTACCGAGTTAGGACTAGCCATTTATCAAATACTGTACCAGCGATAATAGACGATCCCCTATGTACCATGTATGAATCTTTTTCAGTTTTTAATAGTATTTTATATAATAAATCTGTTCTACTAAAGTTTTTTTTGTGATGTAGGTGATGATTAGTCCTACTAAATCAAAGGAACTGAACAAAGCTCTGATAACTTATGTGCTAGAAATCGAATGTCCAGTCGGAAACAAATGGGTTTATACTGGAGCGGTAAAACTTTATGCTGTCGGAGCATTGTCATCTGAATAACTAAAACTATGTTTAGTTAAAAAAATAATTTTATGTGTTCTATTTTTTGAAAATTGTAAATATTTAAAAATATGTTTAATAATCAAAAATTTTTTCGAAACTATTTTTCATTTTTCGTCTTTATTTTCTAATTTTTTAAAAAACAGTAAAAAATTTTCTCAACTAAACACTTCCTAAACTTCGCTGTTGTGTTACCAGAGGGATGACTACATTAACAATGCTTCAGCGAAAAGGTGTGTGAGTGAGTGTGAATATTATTCATTAATTTTTTTCCCCCTACGTGTAGTTTAGAAAACGGTTTTGTCGTTTACAGAGGGTGGCAGACATTTAATGTGACTATCTCGCCCGCTGCCAAATCAAATATTCGCCAAACCGATAATTTTAGCAAAGATCTGAATTAAATAATTTATTGAAAGAGTATAGGGAAGACAAAATAGGAATACTGGAATTGATCCACGGATATTACTGCATGCATGGTTCTAACTCAAAGCATACTAATGAGCACCTTGCTGCTATCTATAAATGATACTATAGAAAGAAAAAAAAAAACACAGACTATGCAATCCATTCTTCAAAATTAGACAAACTAATTTTCATTTTAAGAGGTAGAGCAAAAAATTAATAAAAGCAGTTTCAACAAATGAACAATAAAAATAAATCCTACAAGTAATCTAATTTTCTGAAAGGATGAACAGGCATTGATATCCACACTTTCTAGTCAATCACATTCGACCACATCGCTCTCTTTAACTATACTTTCGGAAGGAAAATTTCAAGCAGATGGATTTGAAGATCGAAGGAAACCTTCTTTTCCTCACGTTTCTTTTATGTCATCTTTTTTTACCCTTCTCTTTTCCGTCTATTATGTATAAGATCAGAATGAATATGCTCAGCACAACAAATTCTTATGCAATGTGTTATTACAGTTTCATTGTTTTCCATTAGCGCCGTGAGTTTAGACCTGTCGAGAATTCCATATTCGATCATAATCATGCTTTGATGGACACAAAAGTTGAAAATAGACCATTAAAAGAGTATTGTTTAATCTACCTGGTGTAATTTGTCATCCTTGAAGCTTGAAGTTCTAAGCTTAGGTTCGCCTCTGTGTGTAGTCATCTCATCCAGTATTTCTGCATCATAAAAGTCACCCCTTCACTTTCATCAGTCGCATCAGGTGGTTCCCTCTCCTGCACAAGCCATTATGTAGATGTATTAAAAAAAAAAACTTGTACAGATAAAAGAAATGGCACCTGACAAGGTTACAATTCAATGTAAGGTATAGCAGACATCCAATTGTACTATGGTCTATGAATTTCAAAATTGCATTGCAGAATTATGTGTTTAGAATCTTATCCATATTAACTTCGATTGTCTTAATAATATCTCATGGTTGAGGCTTGTCAGATTTAAATTGACAGGAGACCAAGTGCTGCATCAGTTTTAGTTTAATCAATCCGAGAAAATATAAGCTTTACCCTTAGAGAGAGACTTCGGCTCCTTGGAGCACCAACAATTTCTTCATATTCAGCAGCATCCAGTTCTTGAAGATATTGAGGGTGAAAAATCTTGGGTAGGATGTGTTGTCTTATAACAATGAGAATGAAGAATGGCAGTGGGAAGAGTATTCCGGCTATAGGTATCCATGTCACTCCAAAACAAATAAGGAAATACACGACTTGGATTAATGTAAACATTGCAGTGATCTTGAATGGCACTGACTCGATGAATGAAGCATGATCACCTTCCAGGACTCTGCACAAAATAATTCCACATAAAGAAAAGGGATTCAGATAGTGATACAAGGCTGCAGTCTAGATTACATGTGATTGACTGCTACATCACACCCCACCAGCATTATAATGCAAAGAAAAATTAATCTTCCCCTGTGTTCTCCGTATTATATTTAAAAGCCTGCATTATTATATTTGGATAGATTAACAGGTCTCCCTATATTCAGTCTAAGATTATTGAGCTGAATATGATTGCCATGAATGGAGAAGCCAAAACCTCTGGAAACCAAGCTTGGTTGACAACTTGACATTACCATGCATTACTATTTACAATAATTTCCCTGTTCTATTTTAAGTGTAGAACTTACTTGTAACGCCGGCTTGGTGTGATGAATAGCAACAGCATCCTTTCCCAGAATTGGTTCCCAGGAAGGCTATCAATGGCCATATAAGCAAAGTATCCCCAGAGAACTGAGGTAGGTATCTTTTTTACTACAGGCAGAGAGCAGGTTGATAATCCCACAAGAACTGACTGTAATAGGTTGGTCATTCTTTGCTCATTTACTTTCTCAGGATCGAATTTTTCCAGTGAATCTTCTGTGTCATCAGCTTTCATTACAGCCTCCTTTAAGTCCTCCAACTCTTTATGCACAGATGCAATCTGCAGCATGATCAATGTTAAGCATGGATAGGACTGACTGAATACAGAAAAGAAGTACAAGCTTAGATTACTCAGATGGAGTTACATCCATTTCTATAAACACGGCATGCATTGTTCCATATATTTCTGTGTTGCTTGCATTTCGCTGAATGCATTCCTTGGCAGTCTTAACCATCTTCTTTCTAATCAGCTGCAAACCATGCCCATAAAATCTAAAGATATACACTTTGGGTTTGATAGTGTAACATGTATGAGAAAATTTTCTTCAGAATCATTACTACACCTGTCTCTTGAGAACTGCAAGACTCTTTGTGTGCATGGGGGATTGAGGAAGGACACCATTTGATGGAGGAAGTCCAAGCAACCCGCAAATCAAAGTTTAAAACCAGAGAAAAAGTCCCGTAAATACTTGTATATGTATATATATGAGCAACAGATGGAATTTTAATGAGACGAAAAACAAGGAGAAAACCCATGAATCAGTAATCTACCATAAATCCAAGCAACAACACATCGTAATGATACGCAGATGGTTTTTTGAGATTAAACTCCTTCTGCTGTGCCAACTGTGAAGCAACGCTGTGATCGAAAAAATATAGACCTGCTATCATAATGGCTGGAATAATGTATGTAACTGGTACCTTCCCCATATCCTGCAAATTAAGAGTTTGTTAGATTTAGTCACCAAAACTTAGTGAAATTGGAAAGCTGCAAATTTTTAATTGTACTAAGCTTGATACCATTACTAATGTTCTATATTCACTGACTAACATTCACTCGCATATCAACTCCTAATTTCCAGTTAAGAAACACTAACGAAAGACTATAACAGATTGAGGAACCTCAAATGCTTATCATAGAAGAGAAACTAACAAATACAAGCATGAATTCATCATCCATTATCACCTTAATTACTGTCCAGTGGTGCATTGAAACAGAATCCCAAAGAAGTGGACAATATAGCCTCCTAGGAACTCCCGAGAGAACTTTGCTGGGCACACCATAAGACAATGCCGTCCATGCCAAGACCATCAGCGGCACACCATAGTCTGCAATAGACCCTTGCAGCCACCCTGTAACACACAAACAAAAAGAATAAAAATATATCCAGAAAATAATTTTAATTCAGCAAGAACCCAACTTCAGGGCTTATTTACCTGTGCCATACAGCCACGCTCTTGCCTTTCGGCTCTTAAGGGCAGTGAAGAGAAGACCAAATGAGAATATGATTGCGAGCAACCCATTCACATACAGCCACTGGAATTGATATTTTTCTAATCGTGGATTTTCATGCTTTGGAACATTGAATTCACCAATTAGGCCCTGCGTTTATTAAAAGCAAACGGACTTATTTGCAACAATTCTTTCACATTACATGTAAATCAACCATAAAGAAAACAAAAAGAGCAACAGACATGCCAAAAGTCATTAATGTCAATGTAAGGAAGCCTGTACATTAACTGCCTCCTGAATGAAAAGAACAGCAATCAGAATGCCAAAAAGCTCCCCTGCAACTCGCATAAATTTGGTGATAACATTACCGACATTAAGAATTGCAAGAAGAAATAGAAACAGCGCTGTCCACACACAAACCCTGGTCAAAATAACAACAAAATAAATACACTCTTACACTAATTTTAGCATATACGCAAGCATAAGTTTTAGCATGCAAAGAAAGATTAGAGACATACCAGCCGGCCCATGCCAAAAACAAATGCTGCCCCAACTCTGGCCGACCTTTGCAGAAATTGTACAAGTAAATGTACATGATCACAGTGGGCTCTGCAGCTCCTAATATCAACAATGGCTGACCTCCCATTATTGAGTGTATTATCCCACATAGTGCAGTAGAAATCAATGTCTCCACCGAACACAAACTACCAGCTAAACACCACACCACAATCACAAAAAAAAAAATTCTCAATTTTTTTTAAGAACCATAACACAAACTTTAAACAATAATCCGGGAGAAACATTTAAATATAAATTAATCGCAAGAATTTGAATTATTTAGGCACCTGTGTCTCTACTCAAACTTACGAGAGAGAGGAGCCAATGCCAAACCGTTTTATAGAGAGAGCACTGGTGGGGCCATTCATTGGCGGGTTTTGGAAGTTCGATCTTTGCTTAC
>CAODLS012036246.1:0-11470 GCA_948243855.1 Flueggea neowawraea
GAATGTGTATAAGATTTTCCAAGAGCTTTGGGACCATTGATGATACCATTGAAGCGATTGAACATTGCTTAAATGGATTCTCCTTCCTCCATTTTGAATAATTCATATTTATGAATGAGGAGGGAGACTTTGTTCTCCTTGAATTGATTAGTTCCTTCATTGGTCACTTCAGATGTATGCCAAATATTATGATCATTTTGGCATTGTTGCACTTTGTTGAATTGGTCTCTACTAAATGCACAAAAGAGGATGTGCATAGCTTTGTGATTGAAGGAAATGAGATTCTTGTCCGAATCACTCCATTCATCCTTTTTCTTTTCAACTTTCTCGCCATTAACCGTCTTGGTTGGAACAAATGGACCTTCATCAACAATTTCCCAAATATCCAAGCTTTCCAACTTTAAGAACGCCATCATCCTTGTCTTCCAATATAAGTAGTCACTACTATCAAAGAAAGGAGCATTATTAAGAGGTAAACCTTAATATCTAGAAATATCATTCAAGGATGCCATTTGGATCTTTTTCTCTAAGTTGTTAAACCTTAAAAAATAAGAGCCTTTGCTATGATACCAATTGTTGCTCCGAAATGGCAATCCAAGAGGGGGGGGGGGGGGGGGAGGGGTGGTTAAATTGGATTTCTAACTTGTAAAACTTGTTTAAAAATGTTTTTACAATTATCAAAATATTCAAGATAAGCAAATGCAAAGTAAGAACAATTTATACAATTCACACAAACAATAAATATAAATAGAGAAGGGATAGAGAAATCAAATCCAAGATGTATAATGGTTCAACCCTCTTAGCCTACATCCACTCCTCAAGCTTCCCATTGAGATTTTGAATCCACTATGCCTCTTGCTTCAATGGGTGTAAGATTAAACCTCTACAAATTATTGCTTCAAAGGTGCAAGATTAAACCTCTACCAATACAACCCATGTTTTCTAGAAAAACAACAAAAATATTCCTCTCTCAAATACAAATATAATATTGACAATGAAGAAGGAAATCAATAATGAACACTCTCAAGAAATAATAAATTTGCAAGTGAAAGTCACTATTGAGAGGTGTGTGAATGATTTGCAAATATGAGCAAAAGAAAGCTTGATGCTGTTGTAAGATGTTTGTAAATGATGAACAACACTTTCTATGATGTGTCTTGGATGTATTTATAGCTTCCCGAGTCGATATGGCCTTTAGAGGATTGAATGTAGCCGTTGTGAGATACAACAGACTTTCATTGGATTACTTCAGCCCATTCCTAGGGGTTCCTTTTGATCATCCTTCAGATATTATTTTTATTGATCTTGTTCAACGACTCAGTCTGTCCATTGGCCTGAGCATAGTAAGGGGTCGAATTGAGTATGTCAAATTCGAGTTCTTTAGCAAAAGCTCAATCATCAAACCCATTGAATGTCATTCCCTGATCGACCATAATCGACTGAGGTAGACCAAATCGTAAGATGATGAATTACTTGATAAACTTCTTGGGTCATAGACTTCATAGGAATTGTCTCGACCCATTTAGTGAAATAATCTGTGGCTAATAGGATATAAGAGTCTCTTGCATAGCTTTAGGATGAATCTCTCCAATTGCATCCATGGCCCATCCTCTAAAAGGCCAAGATTTAACCATGAAATGTAACTCTGCAACTGGTACCTAAGGGATATTATTATGCTACTAACATGCCTTGCATCCATTAGCCATGGCTATGTAGTCCTTCCTAACCAATGGCCAAAACAACCCGTGTCTTCGGATTACTATGCCATCTTTTCCCCAGTTTGGTGTAAAATATTATTTTCATACCTTCATTAGCCTTAATACATTAGAGGAGTATCCTGTCACTATCCTTTTAATAAAACTCTCATTTGATGATTACATAATTCCTCATCATGAGTTTCTCCTAACAGAGGAAGGATCGGTTAAGGCTTTCACCAACTCCTCTCACCAATCCTGGGGTTGTTGCAAGATAGATAATGCAACTTCCTCATTTTGATCACAACCTTTTGAGTTATTATTGAGTAGGGTATATGACAATGTGCTACCAATTAAACCAACTCATTAGCAACCCAATTAGCTACCTAAGGAACATGTTGGAGTTTCCTTATTTCTAATTGTTCGAGCACCAATTGCACTCGAGTCGAATAAGCTTTGAGAACTGGGTCTAAACAATGAGATTTTCCTATTATTTGATGGATGACTAGCTGGGAGTCCCCATATATTTCCAAAATTAAGACTTCTTGTTCTAAGGCCAACTCGAGTCTGAGTATCAACTCTTCATACTCTACTTTGATATGAGTACATCGATCTTACAAGCTAATTGTGTCAGTATACCTGAGGTGAAAAGAGGTCTAACTCCAAGACCCTGACCATATTTGGTACTTGACCCATAGAAATAGAGTTTCCATGGAGGTAAATCTATTAAAACTATTTTATGAGGGAGTTCAACGTTATCGGGTAAAGGGTGGTCGACCATAAAGTGAGTCAGTGCTTGACCCATAACTGATTTCTATGAGATATAAGCTAAATTATATTGGACCAACATAAACACCATTTGCTAATTCCTCCTTTTAAAAGCGGACTACTTAACATAAATTTAAGCATATAAGCGTTGGAAATAACAAAATTTTGTGGACAAGAAAGTAATTCCTTAATTTTATTAAAGAAAAGTACAACGCCAAACATAAATTTTTTGTGTATGGATAATTACATTTGGCATCATTTAAACCCCTACTTAAATAAAATATTGTTCTTTCTTGTCTGTCATCGTTATCTTACTCTAGAAGGCTTTTGAAAGACTCTTTGTGTCACTGTTATGTACAAATTAAGTGGCTTCTCAGGCTCTGGTGCAATCATTACTGGTGGACTAACGAGATATTCCTTAATGGCCTTGACAGCCTCTTGGTGTTGCCATTCCCAAATGAAATCCTCGTATTCTTTAAACAGTAAAGCAGCCAGAAAACTCGTGTTTTACCTACAAAATTAGAAATAAAGTGGCGTAAGTAATTAAGTTGCCCAAGGAAGCTCTACAACTCTTTGTTTGTCTGAGGAGGTTCTACAACAATTATGGCCTTAGCTTTACTCTAGCCTATTTTGATTCCTTGATTATGGACCAAAATTTTGACTTTCGTTTTGATGATGATGCGTATAAAACTTCCATGAAAGAGGTGCAAAGATGCAGACTATATGAGTTGTGGCATTTACGCACATTAGGCCTTGCCTATGCACGTACTAGTTTTAAAGATGGCATTAAAGCACATAGTGTAGCTGCTAAACACACAAATTTGAATGGCATTGGAGTCAGTGAGCATTATACCATAGGCTAAGCGAGCAGATGTGGATACAAAACACGTAGATGAGAAGCAGATGCGACTGAAACTAATTTTGCTTGGCTAACACATGCAAAGGAAATGCTATGCACATAGTCGAGATTTATATATGAAGAAAAGTTATGAAATATCTCAAAGGCATAAATAAGAGGACCCTAAGGCATATAGATGACCAAAGGTGCAATCTTCAAAGGTGCAAACTCTATGTATGTTAACAAGCGAGCAATGGACGTAGAAGAGCTACTAAAAAAATCTAACATAACCCTTATGATGCTCATTGGGATTTGAATTTGTATATACCTGACATACTAACATGGAGAATCAATGGTGCAACCTTGGATTTTGACAAAACACATTGAGCATTTTGTCTAAGCACCTAGATGGAGCAGCCTACACACGTAGAAAAGGATCTAAGCACACATAGGCAACTTTTCACAAGACAATAGCTACTGGATTATAGACAAGGCATGCAAAAGGGTAAACAATGCACATTCAATGTATGTAGAAGGTTTGACATCATTATTGGAAAAAATTTTCTATTCTCTCACAACAGCTACTTTGAGACTTTCAACGACTATTTTCTACCAAGTTGCTATAAATAGATGTCCTAGATTAGAAGAGAAATAAAAGAGACCTTTGCCAAGTTTTCTATTCACTTCTTCTCTCTTCTCTACATTTCTACCCTTTTGAGAAATCTCACTTGTAATCATAGTTTGGGTTAAATTTGTAACAATCAAGATTTGTACTTAGGGGTAGTTAAGTTTCCTTGTTGAGGCTTAGAAAACAAGAGTAGTTTGGTAGTTAAGCCTTAGAAAACTAGTGATTAGGTTTTCCTTGTTTTGATTCTTTGAAAAAACAAGATAGGTGAATGGTTTCCTAGTTGAGCCCGCAAAAACTAGAGGTTGTAACGGTTTTCTTGTTGAACCCATAAAAACAAAAGGTGTAACGATTTTCCTCCATCTGCAAGTGAGGAGATAGTGGATTTAAATTGTTGAATGGATCTCAAGGAGTAGACATAGGTCAAGGAGGACTAAACCACTATAAATCGAGGCTTTGTTTTCTCTTTCCCTTACTCTTTTTACCTTACTTCATATTTATTATATTGTGTGTGAATTGGTTATTTTATTACTTTTGCATTTAACTTTGATTTTGGTTTGAAAAGAAAATTATTGTTTGCTTAGATTTGCAAAAGTTTTTGAACAAGTCTTTCAAATTCTCTAAAACTCCAATTAAGCCTCCTATTGGAGTGCCATTCTTAGGACCAACAATTGGTATGAGAGTTTGTGCTTTCGATAATTTTTATTTTGGTTTAACATCCAAAGGTTTAAAGATTCAAAAAATGGCATTCTTAAATGATAATTCTATATATGAAGGATTGGCTATTAATCGAGCTCCTTTCTTTGATGTCAACGATTATACTTATTGAAAAAAAAGTATGATGGTGTTCCTAAAATCAGAGAGCATGGATATGTGGAAAATTGTGGAGGATGGTCCATTAGTATCGATAAAATTGGTAGAAGGAAGAAAAGTGGAGAAGTCAAGTGAAGAGTGGAATGAGAATGAAAAAAAGATTATCTTTTACAATCACAAGGTAATGAATATCCTTGATTTTTCTTTGAGCAAGTCACAATTCAACAAAATTCGACAATATGAGATAGCTCAAGAGATTTGACAAACTTTGGAAATTACTTTTGAGGGAACTAGCCAACTCAAGGAAAACAAGATCTCCCTTCTTGTTCATAAGTATGGGTTGTTCAAATGGAAGAATAAGAAACCATTCGAGAGGTGTTTGACTTCAATGATATAATCAATGGTCTCAAAGCTCTTGGAAAATCATACACACACTCTGAACTTGTGAGAAATGTCTTGAGGTCTTCACCAAAATCTTGGGCTCCAACAAAAAATGCCATAGAAGAAGCCAAGGACCTGTCATCCCTTCCATTAGAGGAATTGCTTGGATCTTTACTCACACATGAAATGAGTATGGAGGATGAACAAGAAAAGGAAGAAAGAAAGAAGAAGAAGGAGTTGGGCGCATTCAAGGCATGCTTAAAATATATTGAAAGCTCAAGTGACAGTGATGATGAAAAGGAAAATTTTGAAGATGTTAAGTACCTCACAAATAAATTCCAAAAATTCATCAACAAAGAAAGAGATGCAAAGAAGGCAAACAATAAAAAGAACAAACTCATTTTCTATGAGTGTCATGAATCAGGACATGTCAAGTCAGATTGTGCATATTTGAAGAATCATGACAAAAGGAGGAAACTAAGAATCCTTGAAGATTATATGCCAAGCTCAAGTGATGATGATGATGCCAACAATGAAGTTGGAGCTTTATGCTTAATGGAAATCATTGCCAAGGAGAGGAGTGCAAAAAAGGTAACACATTCTTGACCCTAAACTTCAGTTTAATTTAATTTCCTGTGTATATATGTAATTTGATTATTTGTTGCTTGAACATAGTTTATTGCGTTGATTTGATTTCATACATGAATGATATCTTGTGCTTAATTGTTGACATGATTTTTTGGTGTGCTATATGCATATTTGGAATTGATTACAATATGATCATTTCAAGTGATTGCATGCATATATTGAGTTTTTTTTTTGTTTTTCCAAGGGGTGATATATTTTCTATTATTGTTGTGCATGTTTTGAAACGAAAATGGGGAATTTTGCTTCCAAAATGATTTCTTTGCAAATTGCATTTGCTCAAGGGGAGCTAAGTGTGCTAAATGATTTTTGTCATATTTTCTTTGAAAAAGGGGGAAATTATTGATTTTGCATATCTTTTTTATGATTACAAAAATGGGAAGAAGTGTGCATGAATTTGTTTAAGTGTTTTTAACAAGTGGTAATGTTTTTAACAATTGGTATCTTTATTGCCTTGAACATCATGATTATTATTTTATTGAACTAACCAAATAACAAGGAGTTAAATCCTTGATCAATTTTTTTTTATCCTTTTTGATTAGATGAATCAAATTCATGTATGTTTTGTCATCATCAAAAAGGGGGAGATTGTTGACTTTGGTTGTGATGATGATGTGTACAAAACATCCATGAAAGAGGTGCAAAGATGCAGACTACCTGAGTTGTGGTATTTACACATGTTAGGCCTTGCCTACGCACATAGTACTTATAAAGATGGCATCAAAGAAGGTAATGTAGCTGCTAAGCACATATATTTGAATGTCAATGGAGTCTGAGCATCGGAATTTGGGCTAAGCACATAGATGTGGATGCAAAGTGCGTAGATGAGAAGTATATATCATTGGACTTAATTTTGCTTGGCTAACACACGCAAAGGAAATGCTACACATGTAATCTAGATTTATATATGAAGAAAATTTATGAAATATCTCAAAGGCATGTAGAAGAGGACTTCAAGGAATATATATAAGAAAAGGTGCAATCTTTAAAGGTGCAAACTAGATGTACCTTAAGAAGAACACAACACACACAGACAATTTATAGGACAAATCTGATATAGTTGTTATGACATTCCTTAGGATTTGAACTCGAATATTTCTGACATGATGATGTGGAAAATCAAAGGTGCAATCTTGGATTTCGACAAAGCTCGTTGTGCATTTTGTTTAAGCATGTAGATGGAGCGGGCTACGTATATAAAAAAAGGATCTAAGCACACAGAGGCAATTTTCACAAGGTAGTAGCTACTGGAGTATAGGCTAGGCATGCGGAAGGGAAAACAATGCACGCTTAACTCTGAGGCATACATAGACTACGCACGTAGATGGTGGTTGCACACTAGACCAGCTACTTTGAGGCTTCCAATGGCTATTTTCTACCAAGTGGCTATAAATAGACGTCCCAGATCAGAAGTGAAATAAGAGAGACCTTTGCCAAGTTTGCTATTCACTTGCTCTCTTTTCTCTACATTTATACCCATTTGAGCCATCTCACTTGTAATGATAGTTTAGGTTGTTGTGAGCTTGATTTTGTTATACCAAGGGTTAAATTTGTAACAAGCAAGGTTTTTTTTTCTTAGGGGTAGTTAGGTTTCTTTGTTGAGCTTTGAAAAACAAGAGTGGTTTGCTAATTGAGCCTTAGAAAACTAGTGGTTAGATTTTCATTGTTGGATAACATGTAGGAAAAATGCAGCAAAATTTTTAAAATTTTTACACATTATCAGTCACCAAGATCCATGAAAACAACTGATACATACAATAAAAAAGGAATTGCGAATGTTTACCTTGTAAAGGTAAGAATAACTATGATGAACATGATTGAGTCACAAACTTGTTGATCCTTTTGTTTTCGGCTAGCCACCCATAACACCAAAAGTATGGTGTCTCTATCAGTATCTACACCACATTGGTCCATAATCATAGCTAAGAGTTGCAGCTTAAGATTGGGTTCGAATCGGTGTGTTATGAACACTTTTATGGAGTTGGGTGTTTAGAGATTTTTGCAAGAAGAAGGACAACAAGAGCAACAACATTTTGCTGTCTGATGTATCCTAAATTTACATAATAATTCAAGCATAAAAGTATAACATTTTCACCGTACTTGTCCTTGATTATTGGTGAATTTACACACTTTTTGTGTTCTATGTAGGGTGATGAGGATACATTAAATGAGATGAAAAATGCATGAAAAATGTGTTTTTAAATTTGCAAGATCAATGGAAGAAGGTGCGAAGCAAATAAAAAAAAAGCGCAACATTGGGCGTCACCACACCTTGCACCATGGCCATAGTAGGAGGCCATGGTCAGGCCACAACCCTGCACCACGGTGGTGGTGCCACCCATGATGGCCTGGGAAGAGGACAAAAATTAATGAAGGCAAATGGCATTTTTGGTGGACAAAAAGTGGACACTTGGGGCATTTTTGGCAGCATATTTACTAGGGTTTTAACACATATAAAGGGGTATAAATACCCATCTTATTCACTCTTCCACACACTTTTATGTTGAGTTCAATTTTGATGATGATTATATATATATAATCTGGATACAAGTTCATTAAGGCGCGCTGTTGACGAACAACGTGTTAGTGTAAGCCCTAGCCCCAAATGCATTGTATCCAGATTATATATATATATATATATATATATATATATATGAGGCATTGTTTTATCTCATTATTATTCCTGTGCATGTTTAATTGGATAAAACATCAATGACTAATGATTTTGCTTAAGTTATCAAATATGTGATTTGGATAGTAAAACCTTGAAGCATAAAAGAATACTATTATAAATATCCCTAATTGATTATTGTTATGGGAATGACAATAAACCAAGACTAGTATGTACTCTGTGAGATGATCATATTTTACTAGTAATAGGATATGAGATATGATGAACGCCTATTTATACGTATTTATGTGCATTAATATATATTATTTTGAGTACGACTTGAGCGTTTGTCATTAGTTTTGGTACTTCTACACTTTATATTGTGTTTTTCAGATTAATTGATGATGTCTTGATGAATTGAATGAAAACAAGTAGAAACGGGGCTTGAACGGTGGCATTTGAGGCATTGGGAGTGAGACACGGCCTAGGATGCATGAAACATGCCCGTGGGAGACTTGAGGAAGCAAAACCGTGCGAGACTAGACACACATGGATGGGAATTGGAGGTCTATGGCCGTGGGAGAGGCTGTGTAATCCACTTGAACTTGACAACCGAGACACATGGACAAGACTTCTTGCACACAGTTATAGGAGCCTTGGACACGAAACAATCCCGTGTTCGTGTATTTACCCAGCCAAAGTTCATCAATTACATAGATAAAATTACGTTACACGGACATAAGGGGCTTGGACACGGACATAAACTCGTGTCCGTGTCTTATGTACAAGCCGCGGAATTGAAGGAATTTTGTTGGACACGGACAGAAGCTGCTTGGGCACGGCCGTTGCCGTGTCCTTGTCTTACTTAAGATGCCCTAATTCGCCTATTTAAGTGGGTTTCAACATTTATTCAAAGAGGAGCCGACTTGGAGATAGAAATATACATCTTTAGAGGCCAGAGAACGTGGGAACAAAGGAGAACATCATTGGGCATCAAGAACTAAGGGATTTCACGAAGAATTAGAGGATTCAATCATGGGTTTTCCTTCTCTCTCTAGATTTCTCTTTGATCTTGTTGTTTATCTCTCCATAGTTATGAACTAATTATATTGTGTACCTATATGTGATGAAGCCTAGGCAGATTATGTGAAGTTGGATTGTATTATTCATTCAATTGATTTATGGATTGCGACTCAATTATGATTTATAATGCGTATTGTTGAATTGAGCCTTTCGATTCCAATATTGTTTTGTGCATGTGCAATCGAGAGATTCTGTGTATGATAAAGCATTCATAATTGAGAGGAGTTGCATGAAAACCTAGAGATAGGTCGACAAAAATTCTCTGAATTAGGGTCAAACCTAATAGTGAAATTCATAGAGCAAAGTGTTAAAAGCAACATTAGGGGTTTTAATTTGAAAGAGATTTCGGTTAATCAACTAGTCGTTAAGCATTAGCTAACTTGATAAAGATGTTAATATACCTTAGGCATTTCCACGGTCTAATTGCCTGAATGATTGTTTGAATAACGAGTCTTTGTTACTTAATTCGGTCTGGGGGGATTCAACGTCTAGGTGCCATCTTCTCATCGTTTATTCTATCGTTTGTATTTGTTTAGTTTATTTATTTTATAGATTCGAAATCATTTATTTCACTGGTTAGATAATAGAGGAAGAGTGAGTAGCTAATAATCGTAGTCTCTGTGGGATACGAGACTCGGTACTCAAGGGTCCACTTGCTATAGACGATAGGTACACTTGTCTTAGTCTTTAGGCATAAGCCTTTGACAACACCAAGTCTTTAGCGCCGTTGACTGGACTAGGATATTAGGAAAGCTAACACTTTGTTAATCTAGCCAATTTTTATTTTGTTTTATTTTCTTTTAGTTCTTTATTTTTGTTTCTTTTGTTTTGTTTATTTATTTTTGTGCATTGTTTTTGTTTTCGTACTTCATTGTGGCTTTTCTTGTTTTATTTTGTCTGTCTGTTCGAGATTACATTTTTGGTTTGTTGTGTTGTTTTCTTCAAGATTTTGTTAGTATATAACCAGAGGGAATTCTTCTGGGTTAATAGAGGCAAAACCTGAGATTGAGAGGACAACTCTTCAGAACCTCAGAAATAGACTCCGATAGAGGGAATAGGAGATTCATATGGAAAGGGGCGCGATAGAGGGCAATGATCAAATTTAGATAGAGCAGCCTCCTGGCAGGGTTGGTCAGGAAAATTTGGCATTTCAGCCGATGACTATGTCAGACTATGCTAGGCCAAATTTGATGGGGACAGAGTTTAGCATAGTGAGACCAGCGGTGGCGACAAATAATTTTGAAATCAAGCCCAACATTATTAAGATGGTGCAGTTTGATGGGTTGCAAGACGAGGACCCGAATGCTCATTTGGAAAATTTTCTTGAAATTTGTGATACATTCAAGATTAATGGTGCCTCGAGTGATGCAATAAGGTTGAGGTTATTTCCCTTCTCATTAAAAGGAAGAGCAAAGCAGTGGCTAGATTCTCTACCGAGGGGTTCGATTACCACATGGGATCAGATGGCAGAGAAGTTCTTGTTGAAATACTTCCCACCTGCCAAGACCGCCAGGCTGAGGAACGACATCTCTTCTTATGCATAGATTGAGTTTGAGTCTCTCTATGATACATGGGAGAGGTTCAAGGAGTTATTGAGGAGATGTCTGCATCATGGGTTACCGACTTGGCTAAAGGTTCAGACATTCTACAATGGTTTGAACCATAAGACTCGACAGATGATTGATGTTGCAGCAGGAGGTACCCTGAGCAACAAGACACCAGAGGCTGCACATGAATTGAGTGAGGAAATTGCTATGAACAATTATCAGTGGCACTCAGCCTATGTTGATGGTCAAGGGACTAGCTAAACCAGCAGGGGTGTTTGGTGTGGATGCCGTGACTGCCTTGGCCATTCAAGTTGAAGCTTTGAGCAAGAAAATGGATGGGTTCTTTGGAGCATAAAAAACAGCCTATGTTGATGGTCAAGGGACTCAGGATGGCATGGAAGAGGAGAGCCATATGAGTAATGCTCCGTATTCGCAGAACAATTCCTACAGCAACACTTACAATCC
>CAODLS012036251.1:0-12356 GCA_948243855.1 Flueggea neowawraea
CAATGTCATCAATGGTCTTTCCTTGCAAATGAAGCTCCTTCATCATCAGTGGCGAAGCCAGAAATCTGGCTAAGTAGGGGCCGGATCTGCTTAGTCAGATTTTTCGCTCAGCAATGTATACGACAAAAAAATATATATAAAAAATAAATTAAATATTCGAATACATGTAGTAATTAAACAATTATTTTTTCACACTAGAACTAAGGAGTTCTTGAAGATTCGACACTACTCCTCGTTCTTTTGGTCTTGTTATTCATAGACTAATCAAAAAGCAAAATAATAATAAATTTAAGTCAATTTAAATCAATTCACCTAACAATTACAAGCATCTAACTAATTTAAATATTACACTAAATTTAAGTCAATTTATTCTAACAAAATAACTTATCAATCACAAATAATAACAAAATTATTAGATGTGTTCATATTAGTTTTTTTTTAATAGTCTCATGCAGGCATAAGATCAAAGATCTTGAGACTGAAATCAGATTATACAGAGAAAAATAACAAGCAGTAAGTCTAGCAGGATGCAACTCTTAATGCTGAGCTAGCTCATGGCCCATTGATACTTGAGATTTTGTAGGAAATGGCCAGTGCCAGGCCATCTCTCTGAAAGTACCGTTTTATGATTTCACACTAAAATATGGGGTAATTATTCTCAGACTATTTCTAGTTTACTTGAGGATTGATTGATTGAATATGTAATTTGACTTTTATATTTTGAAGATCTGACTTTGAAGTTCTATTAACAATGTAAGTGGGGAAAGATAAAGACCTTGCCTCGGATGTGTCAGTCCCCAAAGTTCAAACTGCTCCTCCATTGCCTCCACCTTCTCTCTTCGCCATTAAACTTTTGCCAGTATCAAAGGAATGATTTACCACGAAGGGGGTTCCAAGGACAATGGCGGCCTCATTGCCTGGGCAATAGGGAAAAGAAAGTACACGACGATAAATGATTGCTCTTGCGGCCAGGCGCTTTGAGGAATAGGCGGAGCACGGCGGCGTGGACAGACACTGAAGGCTGGAGTCGGCGTGGAAGATGGAACTGTGGAAGTGGAAGATTGGAGTTTTGAGATGAAATGGGAAAGAAGAAGAGACGCGTGATTCAGGGCTAGGGTTTAGCCTTTTTTTATTTCAGTGGGGCGAAACGATACTGATTTTTTTATTTTTAAATTGCAAGGCAAAACGACGTTTTAAAAAAAAAAAAAAAAAAGACTTTTGCGCCCCTTGCAGCCGTGCTTCGTCTTCTTTGCACAACAGCCCTAGGTCTCCGCCTCCAAGCTTGATAGGGTTCTCTAATGGCGGCCCTTCTCGAAGCCCTGTTTCATGGGGGCTCTAATGGAGATCCTCCACCAGCACTCATTGGCCCCTTGGTGGCTTCGTCACTGTTCATCATCCTATGCTGAAAAAGTTTTTTTTTACATATATTAGCAAATCTAAACTTTGCAAACAAGATAAAAAAAAAAAGTTATGAATGTATAATTAATTGCTTACCATCAAAGAATTCCAAGGCAGTGTACGAAGGAGTTGATTGAACAAATCTGTAGCTCCCAATTCATCCACAACCCAATTATCGCCATCACAATCAATAATCGTCTTATCAAAGTCGAAAACCACAATAATTTTAGCCTTTTTTTTTATTGAAACAAAAAATATATGCAAGCTCTTCTTTTACGCTTTTAAGTGTTGATTAGTAGTAGCTCGCAGCTTGAACTTGTTGATGTGAAGAACATAATGAGAGAGCCTATTTATAGAGATTACATTGGCTTGTGCATGCAGGTGATGAGAATAATTATATTTATATACTACGAGTGACCGTACAGAATATATGCCATAGAATAGAATAATATTAAATACCCTAAATATATAAATGAATGAAAATTAATTAAATTTTCAATTTAGACCGATATGTACAATAATTTAATTAAAATTTTCCATTAATGAACAACAAGTACCTTGTAAGTGCACATCATATGGACCAAAATAAGAAACTCTTATCAGCAGAACTATTCTATATACTTTGGAGTTGCAACAGTTTTGAATTAAGTGACATTGATAACAGGAAAAGAATAGAATAGAAAAGAAATAAGAATAAGAATAAGAATAAGAATGATTGATTAATATTGGAAAGGTGACGCGATACTTAGTCACTATTGTTCAACTTTGGTAAGTTCCTTTGTCATAATTTGGGTAAGTTGGAAATAGGACGTAGGAGACATGAAGGTGCTTGGATGTTAGATTTGTTAAAGTAGCACACAATGTTGGATAAAATGTTCAGTTTCAATGTACAGCCACCAAACTAGACCCTCCTTCATTATACATATGCTAGAAGAAACTTTCTCACTTTTCCCTTGTTCCATAATGTTCGTTCTTTTTTCTACTGATTTTGATTGAGTAAAAGTTTTACTGGAAAATTCTGGCACGTGTTTGCACTAAAAATTGGATGGCTCATGGCTTAATATACAGCCAATTTAGTGAAGAACAGGTAAGGCCAAAGGCCAAAAGGTCTACTGTAACTGTAAGGCCTTTAGCCTTACCTGTAAAGGTGGTAAAATAAATACAGTAGAAAATTCCAGCACGTGTTTGCCACCTTCAGGATTAATATTCAGCCAATTTAGTGAAGAACAGGTAAGGCCAATGGCAGGGTCTCATGAGCAACAACTGACATAGTCTGCAATTTGCAATCAGCTGATGACAACAACTGAGCTAAAGATTTGTTGTTGTCGTTCTCTATAATTGTGTTGATAATTTGAATCAGATCACGTTCAAAGTCTTCCCGTCGGTCCATGCCCGCATTTCGGCCTTAATCACCATCGGATTACTGCTAATTAGATCCCAGCAAGAGAAGTTCTTTCTTGGCATCATATAATCTGCCTCTGTCAGCTCCAAGCCAGAGCAGTAATCTCCAATGCCATCTTCAAGATATATGAATTTCTTGTTTCCTCCCTGCTTTGCTATTAATGCTTGAATTCTCTCAATTATAGGACCCTATTTCACGCAACAAAACCAAAAAAAACATCATGATCATGATGATTATATATCAAAATTATATCAAGAATATAATGGTGAAGTTTTGTAGACTAAATTTAGCACCTTGCACATGTTGGGAGGGCAACGAGGACAACCATGGGAAGCCTTGGTGAAGTCAAGATAAGGGGAAATCCTTAACCTTCATTCTTCATCAACAAAACTAGGATTTGTGTTTATTTCTGAGAAACATCTTTTAATCCGAGCTGGTCAAAGATTGTCTCCATGAAGAACGTGTTTGCATCACTCACAATCCTCAGCTCACACCTGAAAATTAAAACAACAGATTAAACGCCACCAAAAGCAATTAATCAATTAATTACTTATAAATTAAGAAAACAAGTAATTAGATGAAGGATAATCAATTAGGGTGTTGCTAATTACGGACCCTAATGCATGAGCGGATTTAATGGCAGGAACGACTCTAGGATGAATAGGAGTACGTTTGAGAACCTCCACAATGTCATCAATGGTTTTCCCCTGTTCATGAATTTCCTTCATCAACCTGTCCTGTAGCATATAAAACCGACTCAGTAATCAGTATTATAACCAAAATCACTCATAATTTTTTTTTTCAAAAAAAAATTGAATCCTACCTTTAACAAGTTCGAATCATCTATTTGTTGACTTATAGAACAATAAAAAATAAAAGACAACATTAATTAATTAATCAATTAATTAATGTAAGCGAGACAAACCATAAGGGAGTTTCATGGCATGGTAGGAAGGAGCTGGTTGAACAAGTCGGTGAAACCCAACTCGTCAACCACCCAATTATCACTGTCGACGACAATAACGGTCTTGTTAAAGTCGAAGGCCACCATAATTCCAGCCATTTTCAACAAAAAATTAAGAGGAGATTTGGAAAAGAATGTAGAAGAAAACAAAGGTTAATTTATATCGAAGGCTAGGCTTTGTTGTGTTGTGTGACAAGAAGGTTTAATATTTGGGGCTATGTGACCATTGGCCAACCGCCAAAGAGTTATGAGGATTCGACTGGCGATTTTTGGATTCGGAGTAAAAATTAGGCGTACTCCCTTCCATCTGGCTTCTCTAGTAACTCAGTAGAAGTGTATTTCCTATAATGATTTTCCGGAAAGTTCTTTGGTTTTTTTAATTAATTTTTCTCTCCGAAATTTCTTATAATTTTGTGTGTTATTTACTTTTTTATTTTATCAAGAAGTCTTTAGAAGGTCTTTAAAGGTCTTCAGAGGTGTCCAAAAAATTTTCAGGGTCTCCAAAAAGTATCCAGAAGGTCTTCAAAAAGGGGTTCATAATTTTTTATGTAAAAACTTGATTTAATAAATTTTTGGATTAATATTTTATTTAAAATTAAGTTAAATTATTTGTATATATATGTATTTGGTCTACACAATATTTACAAATTTTAATTTAATTTAATGATAATTAATTTAGTATACAAAAATATACAAAAGTCTTTAAGGTCTACAATGGTCTTCAGAAGGTCTACTAAGGTCTTTAAAAGGCCTTTCTAAAGGGTCTTCATAAGGTCTCAAAGGATCTTCAAAGGTCTTCAGAAGGTCTTTAAAGGTCTTCAGAAATGTACACAAAATCAATTTTAGATTTCCACTGCCCCCAACATCAAATTGATCTCAGCCACCATCAACACTAAAAAACAAGTAGCTAGAGTTTGACAAACCCTAGCCACCGCCGACACCACCACAAAACTCAACAAAAACTCAACCTGCACAAAATCAATCTTCAAAATCATACACATAATCAATCAACACAGATTTCTTCAAAACCTAAAATTCATTAATGTAATACACATACATTATTAAACAAACACAAATAAAATCAATACAATACCTCATCAAAACATTAACAAGATAAATCAAATTACAAGAATAAAAATTTCAGGAACTAAACAAAATTTCATACAACAATTTTTGTTTTTTCCCTAAAAAACAACTAGCAGCAGCTAAAATGGGTCTGAAAACAAAAGCAACTATGGTTTTTACGCTTCCAATCCTCGTTGTCTTGCTATGTTTTCCTTCTCCGTCTTCACTATCGTCATATCTCTTGCTCTCTCTATCTAAATTGCTCTTTCGCTCTTTGTTTTTGTTCTCTCTCTCTCTCTCTCTCTCTCTCTCTTTTCTCTCTTGCTTTCTCTCTTCTGATTTTTCTCTCTTCGTCTCTGTTCATAGCACCACTGAAACCGCATTTGTCTACCTCCGTCGCATCATAGTAGCCTTCACAGCCGTCGAGGACATTTGAAGCTTGTTTAGTAGAGGCGATTGAATCATCGTCGTTGTGGTTGGTGAAGAACGAGAGGAAAGGAAGGTCGCGAACCAGATGACACTCCAAGTTAAATGAGAGAGGAAAGGAAGGCGACAGAGGTGAACAGAGAGAGTAGAGGACTGAAGAGAGAGAAAGACGAGGGAGAAAGAGGTAGAAGAGAGGGGAAGAGAACAATCAAGAGAGTGAAGGAAAGAAAGGGGGAGAGAGAGAGAGAGAGTTTGGTTGAGGAGAGAGAAAATAGAAGGACAAATGAAAGAAAAAAAGTGAGATTTTGGCTTATATACAAAAATAGATTTGTCATTTTTCAATTTCAGTTTCAAAAATGTGGCATTTGGGAGAAACATTTTAAGCGTTTTTCTATTCGTGAACTTTAAAAATTTGTGGTGCTATTTGTCAAATTTGATGTTTTCATTGGGCACTTGACATAATTAACTCCTTTTTTATTCCGCACAGAGTTAGGCTTTTTGGTCGTTTTAGCTTATTCTGCCTAATTTTCTTTTTAATTATTGTTTGTCTCTCTCTGTTGGAGAATTTTCACGGGGATGTCTTGGTTGAGTTTTGGAGAGCAGAAGCGAGTTGAAGTGAAGAGAGAAAATAACACCGAGAATTATAGTGGTTCGACCAACCATGCCTACGTTCACTACCTAAGTCTCACTTAGGCTTTTCACTATTGAAGATTGATTGCGGCTCAATCCAACAAAGCCTTACAACAAGGTTGATTGCGACTCACACATCTAAAACCAACAAGGTTGATTGCGGCTCACCCCTCTAAAGCCAACAAGGTTGATTGCGGCTCACCCCTCTAAAGCCAACAAGGTTGATTGCGGCTCGTACCTCTAAAGCCTACAAAATTGATTGTGTTTCACCCCTCTAAAGCCTACAAGGTTGATTGCGGCTCACCCCTCTAAAGCCTAGATAAGGTTGATTCCGGCTCATACCTCTAAACCCATTACAATGTTGTTTTCTCTAGGTTCACAATAAACCTCTCTCACTATCAAAGTGTATACAATTGGTTTAGAAATAATGAAGCTCTATGCTAGAGTTTGGTTGTATGAAATTAATGCTCTTGAATCTTGATCTCTAGCTTCATTTGGTGTTTTGGAGTGAGGGGAATGATGAAAATGATTTGGAATTAAATCCATATGATCATCCACATTTTTCTGTCATTCCTTGATGTATTTATAGTCTCTCCAAGTGATATGATCATTGGTGGAGATAAACTAGCCATTGGAGTACGTTTCTGCCCGCTGCAGCTATCTGTGTCACTATCGCGTACGTCACTTTATTCTCACGTACGTTACCTGAGAATCTTTGTAGCTCACGTACGTTTGTTATTAATCTCACGTACGTTGATCATCTTTGAGCAAGTTTTGCGTACGTGAACTTATATCTTACGTACGTTAATTAAAACACACGTACATGAACGTATCCTTACGTACATGAAACATGCTTCAGAGGGTTCCAGTGGCTTCTGCTTGTCTTTAGACCCTATCTCATGTATGTGACACATTAACGTACGTGAAGTACTTGTAGTGGCTTGTGTAACAACTCCGAGCTCTCCAACGTGTTCCACTTCAAGTCAATCGATTTGCTTATCATCAAAACATAAAAAAGGAACTTAATGCTGATCACCCTTGATCCAACACTCTCTTCCATTCGTTTGCCTTTTCGTTTCAACTTCCAAACTGCTTTTTTCATATTTCCTTCTCTGTTCAATTTGCTTTGATTTACTAGGTCATATTCCTGCTCTCACTCTTCTTTTCTTTTCTCCCTCGCAACACCTTCTCTCTCTCTCTCTCTCTCTCTCTCTCTCATTTTCTTCTCCACGCAACATCCATCGTTGCCACCACTTACTCTCTCCTCTAGTGTGTCTCGTTTCACCAGCATATCCGATTTCTCTCTCCTCACCTTTAATGTCTTAGTTCGTGTTTGGTGCAGATCTATCTTTTCTTTTGTGTTTGGTGTAGATCTGGTTTTTCTTTGTTTTGGCACAAATTTGGTATTTCTTTTGATTTTTCTTTATGGTAGATCTACATAGGTTTATTTTATGGTTGTTTAAATTGCTTTGCTGTTGATTTTTGTTTCTGTTGAAATCTTCAATTTCTGGATGGAACTCTTTTTTTTTTTAAGGTTGATATAAGGTTTACTTAAGGTTAATATAAATTTGTTTTTAGTAAAACAAAAAAAAAAAAGAAAAAAGAAAATTTCGTATGGAAAGAAAATGAAGGTTTATATAAGGTTGATATAAGATTTTTTTAGTACAACAAAAAAATTAAAAAAAAAAGATATTCCGTACAAAAAAAATGAAGGTTGATATAAAATTTACTGAAAGTTGATATAAAGTTGTTTTTTAATGAAACAAAAAAAAAAATAAATTTTGTACATAAAGAAAATGAAGGTTGATATAAGGCTATTTTTTAATAAATAGAAAAAGCAAAAAAAAAAAGATATTTCATACAGAAAGAAAAATGAAAGTTTAATATAAGGTTTACTTAAAGTTTATATAATGTTATTTTTTAGTAAAACAAAAAAAATAAAAGAACTTGAAGAAATAAATGATTTGTTGTTCTTTGGAAGAAAATTGAAGAAAAGAGGTGTCACTTGATTTTTTCGCTTCAAAATCTGTAGTTGATTTCCTTTTCCATTGTTGATGTGTTGTTCTTTGCCAAAAAATTGAAGAGAAGAAATGTTATTTGATTTGTTTTCCCAGTGTTGGTGTGTTGTTTTTTGGAAGAGATTGAAGAAAGGACAATGGGTGTGGCGGTTGCCATTTATTGTGGGTGTTAATCCCTAGATTTCTGTTTTTGTACGGAAGTGTAAAACTTCCGTATGAATTGTTAATTTTTGCCGCATAGAGCTGAAAGATTTTTGTTGTAATTGTTTTTTTTTGGTATATTTATATATTTGGCCCTATTATTTACGCGTACTTGTCCTCCATTTTGTTTCTCTAGTAAGTCCTTATTTGGCGTAAACACGCCAAGTTCAAGCTACACACACTAAATTAGCGACGAATTTGACACAATTTTGTCGCCGTTTCCTCGTGATTTAGTGTCCATGTCACTGCAATTAGCATCTGAAAGACAATGTCTTCGCCAATGTGCGTGCGAATTATTCCCATCATAAATTTTAGCATGAAAACTATTCACGCCATGGCCAATTTGTTTTAGCGACCATCACCTTCCATCGCAATTATGGCGTGGCAGCTTTTCTCACAAAAGTTTATCGCTAAATTTTGGCGTCTCATCTCCTGCCAGATTTGCGACAAAATGTCTTTCGCGCGACATTGTGCAATAAATTCTCGTAGCTAATTCCATGCAAAACAATCAACAGACAGGCCTTGTCAGATTCCCCGCCGCCAAGTCGGTATACCATGAATTCTTGACCTCACAGTACCATTCAAATTTAGCTTAATCTGATTTTCCTTGATGGAATTCATCCCTCTATCTTGCAAATACCGGTGGGCCAACAACGTTAAATTGCGCTATTTTCTAAATTTTAACTGCCTTCTACACTTTAACTTAAAACATATTCTCCCATTACGCGAAAATGCGAAAGAATCCATATTGAAACCATCACATTATAAAAAATCATAAAGAAATTAACAATTTCATTTATGAGGTTTAGAAAAATTTACTGGAACATACTCGTATTTTGAAAACCCCAGTAGTCCTTACTTATGTTTTATTTTGGGTTAAATCATATATTGTTTCCGTGTAATTTTGAAATCTGTTCTTCAGTTTCTAAATTTTCAAAAAGCTTCTCCCCCCTCTCTGAGGTACTTCGAAATTATGAATTGTTCGTCCAACGTTAATAATTCTGTTAGATTTGCTGATGTGACCTTAGTTTTTTCTGATGTGGCGTGAAATTTGAAAAAAACTTCAATTTTCAAGATAGAATTACCCTTGCACAATTTTTTTTTGTTTTCCTTTCTTCCAATCACTAAAACCAACCCACCAACCAATCTACCACTAAACCGAATCAACCAACCCATCTATCACTAAACCTAACTGAACCGACCAACCCACCATCTCTCCTCTTCCTCTCTCCCTAAAACCAACACACCAACCAATATACCACTAAACCCAATCAAAACCAGCAACCCATCTATCATTAAACCCAACCGAGCCCACCATCTCTCATCTTCCTCTCTCCCTAAAACCAACCCACCAACCCATCCTCAACCCAACCCTTCTTCTATTCTCACCAAATCCTAGAAATGCAACCACCACCTCTGTTTTCACTCTCCTCTCTCTCTCTCCCCCCTGCCGCCACCACCACCACAACCACCACCTTTCTCTACATCGCACCCTATTTCAACTGAGATTGTGACCTCTCTCTGTCGCTCTCATCTCTTTCATCTCTGTAACAAACCCAACTCCCTCAACTCCTTATCTCCTTCTTCGCAACCAATAAGACCCTCAACTCCTCTCTACCAGTTGTCGTTGTCGCTGCCACCACCATCAAGCCCATCACTAAGCATCAATGGCCCATTGATAAGAATATAGATTGATGTGTAGTTTTTTTTTTTATTAAAGAGAGGGTTTTTAAATCTGTAAATTGTGATTTTAAATTTTGAGTACCCATTGACGAGAACTGGTCATGAGGAGTGAACGATAATAGTCGACTTATGCGTCAGCAAGGTGGTTGTGGGCGTGGATGACTTCTTTCATGAGGTGGTCACACTACGTTTGTTGTGGAGGTGGAGTAAGAGAAAGAGGTCGGAAGAGAGGAGAGAGTTGTATTGCAACTGGGTTTGGTACAAAGAGAGATGGGAAGAGAGGAGGGAGTTGTGTTGCAACTGAGTTTGTTATAGAGACGAAAATGGGTTTGTTGTAGAGATGAAAATGGGTTTGCAACTGGGTTTTTTCTAGGGTTTCAATTTTGTATTATTTTTTAGATCTGATGAAATTATTGCAGATCCTCTTGTTATTTAAAAAATTAGGTGTAGGTTTGTTATAGATTGATTAGCTTAAATACGTGAATTAGCTTAAATACAGGTTCACCTGTTGAAAATTCACTCTATCCTGTCATAAAATTTCGTGAAAAATATAGGTTGATGTGGTGGTGGTGGGTTCTAGTTTTGGTGGTGATGATTGTGACTATTGGTCTAGGGTGGTAGGGACGGTTGGGTCCAACTTGGCATGGGCAGCACTGTCATTTCTCATTTTCTGTAACGTTGGACAAACGATTCATAATTTTGGAGAACCTCGAGGAGGGAGAGGAGATTTTTGAAAACCCAGGTACCGGAGAGCAGATTTCAAAATTACATAGAGACGACATATGATTTAACCCTTTTATTTTTGCAAAATACTTTGGTTCCTCCGTTGACCAACTGTTATTAATTCATTAAAAATTATTGACGTCTCAGTCTCAGTTTATTGGTATTGAGTAAACTCTAACACTAAAAGGTTATAAAGTTCGATCTCTTATGAAAACAGATAAAATGACTTATCAAAAAAATTATTGTTGCGTCAAGAAATATGATATGAGATTTAAAAATAAATCCTTCTCAAAATACCCTCTTCATCAATTTTCAACAAACTACGAACCTATAAATCTTAAAAAAACTAAGAATTCAAATTCTTTCATCAAGAAATCCACAACAACGAACACAAAAATCTACAACAAAACACAGAAACAACTGAACAGTCTGAACTTCTTCATCTTCATCTAAGATCTTCATAGCTAATTAAGCATGTCAATTACATAGAACCTTTATTATCAACTGCTCTGCAACCTTCATAAACTCAAGAAAAACTCAGATTTCATTATCTCTTCACTGTTCTCGTACAAACTATTAAACCCAATTCCGACCAAATCATGCTGCAAAATTAGATAAACCATAACTTGTAACCGAAAAGGCTAACTAGTAAGTAGGTTAATTACATAAACCCTCAACTTCTCTGAATCAATTCCATTTCATAGCACCCTTAACTGTGATATTCTCATCGGATTTGATGAGAATTCCTTGGCTTCGTCCCCGGATTTAGGAGAACCCCCAGTTGTAGCCACCTCCAGGAATCTGGGAGTACCAGACAGCAAATAGTGTCCTTTATTTTTGAGAGAAGATGAATTCAGAATCCTGTGTCTAAGACTGTGGAGAAATATGGATTCTTAATTTCTTAGATAGATTTCTCTGATCAATTTTGATCACAAAGACATCACAAACTTGGATACAAACTGTTAAACTAAATACAAAAGGCCAAATCTTGTAATACATGGCACTGAAAATTGCCAAATTAGTGAGGAACAGACAGGGCCTGAGGCAGGGTCTCACGAGCAACAACTGATATAGTCTGTAATTTGCAGTCAGCTGATAACAATTGAGCAGAAGAGTTGTCTATAATTGTGTTGATTATTTGGATCAAAACACGTTCAAGATCCTCCCCGTCGTTCCATTCCCGGATTTCGGATTTGATCAACATTGGATTTCTGCTGATTAAATCCCAGAGGGGGAAGTTCTTCCTTGGCATCACATAATCTGCCTCTGTAAGCCTCAAGCTAGGGCAGTAATCTCCACTGCCATCTCCAAGATATATGATTTTCTTGTTTTCTCCTCCTTTTGTTATTGAAGATTGGATTCTTTCAATTATCAGACCCTATTTCACACAACAAAAATCAAAATTTAAATAAATGTTGAAATAGTGATTTCTTAAGTCATGTTAGATTATGGTGGGGACAAGAAAGAACCAACAAACAAATATTTAACTTTAAATATTATATAAATTATGTCAAAATCAGACGCTGAAACCACAAGCATGTTCCAAACATTCTGGATGAAGAATGTTTTCTTTATTATTTTATCAAGAATATCTGGAGCTCTCTGGATACGGTTGTTCAGCTCTGTCATGAAAAAATTTCTCACTACCCAGAATGAAATGGCAAGTTTTAAGGTTCTAACTTTAGTACCTTGCACATGTTGGGAGGGCAACGAGGACAACCATGGGAATTGTTGGTGAAGTCATGGTAAGGAGAGATCCTTAACCTTCCTTCTTCATCCACAAAACCAGGATTGGTGCTTATTTCCGAGAAATATTGTTTTAATCCGAGGTGGTCCAACATTGTCT